>KV017233.1:156697-178154 GCA_001598015.1 Dorcoceras hygrometricum
TGAGTCAACTGAGTCAGAGGCTTAGCTATCGAAGAGAACTTCTCAATGAAACGTCTATAATAGCCAGCCAATCCCAAGAAACTATGGATCTCAGAAACATTTCTAGGTCTCTCCCAGTTAAGAACTGCTTCGACCTTGCTCGGATCTACCGAAATTCCTTGTGCTGAAATCACATGACCCAAAAAGATAATCCGATCAAGCCAAAATTCGCACTTGCTGAACTTAGCATAGAGCTGCGAGTCTCTCAATCGCTGCAACACCAGCTTCAAATGCTCCTTATCTCTCAAGCCCCTCGAGTACACCAGGATGTCATCAATGAAGACGATCACGAACCGATCAATATACTCGCTGAAGACGCGGTTCATCAAATCCATGAACACAGCTGGGGCATTCGTCAACCCAAACGGCATGACAAGAAACTCATAATGCCCATATCTATTCCGGAATGCTGTCTTCGCCACGTCAGCATCTCTAATCCACAACTGGTGATAACCAGAGCGCAAATCAATCTTCGAGTACACGACCGATCCCTGCAACTGATCGAACAAGTCATCAATCCTCCGCAAAGGATACTTGTTCTTCACCGTCGCTTTATTCAACTGTCTGAAATCCACACACATCCTCATGGATCCATACTTCTTCTTCACAAAAAGAATCGGAGCTCCCCAAGGCGACATGCTCGGCCTGATGAAGCCTTTCTCTAAGAGATCTCTCAACTGATCCTTCAGCTCTCTCAACTCTGCAGGCGCCAACCGATACAAAGCTCTAGAAATCGGGGCGGTACCGGGCACCAACTCGATACTGAAGTCGATCTCACGTCTTGGAGGGAATCCAGGAATCTCATCTGGAAACACGTCGGGAAACTCTCTAACGATCGGAATATCACTCAACTCCAATCGCTGCTCTTGAGAACTATCAAGCGCGTAGATCATGAATCCATCATTCCCTAGCGATAGAAGGCTAAACATCTCCATTGCGGAAACTAGTGGAATCTTCGGACGCGAATCAGCACCGTAGAAATCCCACTTCTCACCCGAATCAGGGCGAAATCTCACCCACCATGGAAGCAATCAACCGTAGCCTTATAGCTAGACAACACATCCATCCCCAAGATACATCAAAATCTATAATCCCCAAAACAATCATATTGGAGACCAAAACATGCTCATCAAATCTAATCAGACAATCAATCACTACCTCTCGGGATCACAGACTAACACCAGAAGGAGTAGACACAGACACGACATCACACAATGGGGATGAACTCAACCCATGCTCAAACACAAACAACTCAGATATGAAAGAATGTGATGCACCAGTGTCAAAAAGAACTCTCGCAGGATAATCAAATATAAACCATGTACCTACAATCACCATGCCTGGTGTCTCCTCAGCCTGCTCTCTGTTCAAAGCATTCGCCTGAGCCTGCTGGGGAATCTGAATCTGAGGTCGGGAGGGTCCTCCAAACCTAGACGGCTCACGAGGCTAAAATCCAGATCGCTGGGACTGTGAGAAAGACTGCTGTCGCTGCGAAGAGCCACCAGCGGAACCCTGCTGCGACTGTCCAGAAGACCGCCCTCCTATCGAAGGACACGCCCTAGCGAAATGTCCCGGCTGACCACAAAGATGGCAAAGTCCTATAACTCCACGACACTGCGAAGTCTCATGTCTCCCTCCGCACTGTGCACAAAATCCCCGCCAGAACCACTGCCAGAACCGCTGCCAGAACCAGAACTCACGGAACCAGAGGAACTCGAATGGCCCTTCTTCTTGAATTTCTTCCCTCGAGGTCTGAACTGCTGGCGACTCGACTGCTGTGACCCCTGAGGAGACTGATACGACTGCGACACCGCCTGCGTTGGCTGAGAATCACGTCCAGTCGTCTGCTGCACCGGAGCCTCGGGATCCATCAAACTCTCCTCAATATCAACCGCATTGTTCACAGCTTCCATAAAGGTCGCCGGGGACCCAGACAACACCATCCGGTAAAGATCAGGTCTCAAGCCCTTCAAGAATTTGTTCCTCTTCATCCTCTCTTGGTTCGCTACATGTGGAATGTACACCAAAAGCACAGAAAACTGCCTCGCATACTCGGCCACTCGCATGTTACCCTGCTTGAGGTTGTCGAACTCTCTCTCTCGGCTGGCGAAGTAGGAATCCGGGGTATACTCCTGACGGAACGCCTCACAGAAGCTCTCCCAGGTGATCACTGCCCCACTATCACGAAGCATCCTAGAGGTACCTCTCCACCAGCGCTGCGCGTCATCCCGCAATTGCAGCACTGCCAACTTCAGTCTCTTTTTCGGAGCGTACTCCAAGGTATCGAATAGCTCCTCCATCTGGACTAGCCAAGCCTCCGCTTTCGCACCACCCTCAGTAGCGGCAAACGTCGGAGTGCCAACTTCAGTCTCTTTTTCGGAGCGTACTCCAAGGTATCGAATAGCTCCTCCATCTGGACTAGCCAAGCCTCCGCTTTCGCACCACCCTCAGTAGCGGCAAACGTCGGAGGGTTTGTACGCTGAAATCGAGCTAAAACTAGTTCCATCTCACCTATCCTTCGAGTCACATCATCCACCCGATGAACATCCTCGTCACTATCTGGAGCCCTAGACCCCTCAGCGGAACATCTAGATCTACCTCTCCTCGGCGGCATCTACACAAGTCTAGAGGTAAGGCTAACAACATATATAACATCAAGGCAGATAATAATCACATAAGTCACAGAGTCAATCAACAATCAAATCAAAACTCTGTGCCTAGACTCGAGTGTGATCAAAAGAAATCGAGCTTATCCCAGTTTAAGCTCTGATACCAAAAATGTCAGGCCCCATGCTAATTACTCACAATTAACACATAATAAACGCATAAACACGGAAGCTAAAATAAGGGCTTAAAAATTTTTCGAAATCATTTGGGCCTGAACGTAAAAACATACATTCAAAATATCGATAATCAAAATATAAGTTAACTCAAACTTGTATAAACAGGTAGCAACTACAATTCAAATCGAAAACATATCCCCAATACACAGCAACACGGGGCATCCCCCGGTTCAGTACATATCATAAATATAACTGGGACTCATGGGAAAGGGGATCGACCAGCTGAACCTCCACTCTGTCCAGCCTAGCTACCTGAAGATCCTGCAAATGGGTAACACAGACCCAAGACACAAAAACTGGAAAACAAATACGAGGTCAAGCCTCAGTACGAAGAGCTATCAAAACAGCTAAACATGCAACATGCTATAAATCAATGTCATGAATGCATGAGGGCTATCAAAGAATCGGATAGCTAGACCAGTTCATCGACTGGCAAATCAAATCAAACCTCTATACCACGCACAGCCAATCAATTGGTGGAAATCATCGGTCCATGATCATCCGGGCCCGTCAGCCCATCACAGCTCAGTGGTAGACACTCGAATCCGGTAGTCACCACTCCGATGATAGCGTTGGACTTTTTGGACACAACACATCAGTCGGCCAGTCACAACGTGGCACCAAATCAGGTCATCAAATCAATCTGTCAAGGCTCAATATGTATGCATGTATGCAAATCAATATCAATGCTCAATGCATACAATGCACAATACGTAAAACAGAATGTAACTCAATCATTAAACATACTGATTCACGTAACACAGCAGCAAGACTCACAACATCAATCACAGCATGTTCACGCCTAAAGCTGCTAAGGGCTGCTCAATTCGTACCTCAATTTCCACAACTCTACCTCACTGATTTCACAAAAAGGCACGGCAAACACACGGCCAAGCAACCAGCTTTCACCTGGTTCGAAAATCACGGCAGCAGGCTTCCTGGAACTGAAATCTGTGCAAGGTAGCTCATATCTTAGCTCAAATCTAAACATCCACCCTTAAACACCTACGGCCAGGACTCAACACAAGATCTACCTAGCTACGCAGGTAATAACTACAAATACCGAGCTCAAATCCACGAGAAAGGCTTACCCAGAAGTTTAAACTAGCAGGAGGAGCACATATCTCACGGCATGAAGACACAGACACTTCGCGTTCCTCCTCCAACGCTGATCCAGGGTCTCTAATGGGTAGGAATCGAAAGAGCTAAGCTTGGGGAGTTAAAGCCATCAAGATTGTCAAAAACAGAGGTTGGAAGCGACGGGAATCGGCGATGGAAAGCTACGGTGAACAGTAGCAAGTCGAGGGTTTCAACAGAGAAGATAAGAAATGACGGGTTGAGAAATATTCTAAGTGTAATTCGACACTTCTATTTATTCCTCAATCCAATGGCTACTGTCTAAATCGAACACCGACAAAAACAAATCTCTGCAACGCAAAATAGCGCCACACAGATTTCACAATCCAGCGCTCACAATCAAACAGACTTCACAAAGTTAATTCAAAACGCTCGCGCTAAAATCAAAACGAAAGCGTTTCGATAAAACAGATCTCATCGCTCAAACAGATCTCTCCACAACGCCAACAACCACCAGATCTCTCGCTCGTGCAATAAAAACACGCTATGTCAGGCCCCGTGCTAATTACTAACAATTAACACATAATAACTGCATAAACACGGAAGCTTAAAATCAGGGCTTAAAAATTTTTCGAAATACAATGGGCCTGAACTTCAAATCATACATTCAAAATATTCAATACTCAAATATGAGTTGACTCAAACTCAAATGCAACACGTAACAACAAAATATCAAATCAAATACAGATCCCCAATACATGATAACACGGGGCATCCCCCGGTTCAATACATATCATATATATACTAGGACTCAGGAACGCGGGGATCGACCAGCTGAACTTCCACTCTGCTCAGCTTGGTTACCTGAAGCTCCTGCAAATGGGCAACGCAGACCCAAACAAGACAAAAGCAGGAAACAAGTACGAGGTCAAGCCTCAGTACGAAGAGCTATCAAAGCAGATAAACATGCAACATGCTATAAAACAATGCTATGAATGCATGAGGGGTCAAAGGAAATCAGTCAGCTAGGCCGGTGAACCAACCGGAAAATCATATCATGTCGCCTCTATACCACGGTCTATCAACCGGGAAATCATCGGTCCATGATCATCGGGGCCCGTCAGCCCATCAAAGCTCGGCGGTAGACACTCGTATCCGGTAGTCACCACTCCAACGATAGCGTTGGACTTTTCGTGCACGACCCAACAGTCGGCCAGTCACAACGTGGCACCCAATCAGGTTATCAAATCAAATCTGTAAATCAGACTCAAGATGTATGCATGAATGCCATTCAATATCCATGCTATATGCATACAGTTTATAATACGTGAAGCAAAACATAACTCAATCAATTACATCATCTAAATTCACGTAGGCCACATAACAGCAGTTCACAACATCGAAAAATAGACATGTTCACGCTCAAGCTGCTAAGGGCTGCTCAAATCGTACCTCAATTGCTCAAAATACCTTAACCGGTTTCACAATCAATGGCCAGCAACTACTCAATTTCACGGCCCTTGAAACTTCACGGCAAAGCGCAACCAAAAATCCTGGAAACTGAATCCAAAAGATGGAAACGCACGGTGCAACTTACTGCTCAACTCAGCAGCTTCGTGTTCTCGTCCCAGCTCAAAACAGCCTCCAAGATTGGTATGAAAAGAAAGGTCTTTTCAAGAGGTTTCCAACGCTACCAAGAACTCGAAAAACGGATGTCGGAATCAACGGGAAATGGCGGTAGAAAGTGACGGTGAACAGTAGCTATTTCGAGGGTTTCGTGTTTGAGGATAAGAAATATCAGGTCTGGAATGCTCTAAGTGTAACTCAACACTTATCTTTATATCCTCTACTCAATAAGCTACTAAGCAAGTCAAACACCGACAAAAACAGAGTCCTACAACTCAAATTATCGCAAAACAGATCCCTCGCACAATAACAATGGCCACCAGATTCCTGCGCTTCAAAAATTCTTGCGTAAAAGCCAGAACGACCGCGTATAAGCACAACCAGATCCCAGCGCTCAACGCAACGCTAAAAACAGATCTCAGCGCCTAAAAAAAACTCGCGCAAAGCACAAAACGACGTCGCAGGCAAAACCAGATCTCAGCGCTAAAAGCAACAGATCTCAGCGCCTAACTCAAACAGATCTCAGCGCTCCATACGTTGCTCTCACAAAACGACGGCGTATGAGCAAAAACAGATTCCACGCCTGCGCAACATCAGATGCCAACGCTTCTCGTTGACCAGCTCGTGAAATCTGCTTACGTCAGCAGATCTCTCACGCTGAACAGATCTCACGATCCAGCTTTCTCTAATTCGAACAGCTTTCACCAAAACGCAGCGTTTACTCTTCTTTTCGCGACAAAACACGCAACTCTAAGGGAAAAACAGATCTCAATCAAATTCGCTCTAAATCTCAAAATTTCTCGACCAGATTTCACCCGAAAAACACAAACTAAAATCTGGACAATCCCAACTAGAGATCTGAATATTTTCCAAATCAGATTTCACCAAAATTCGAAATTCCAGAAATCTAAATTCTTAATTCTCATGACTAATATAACTCAAAATCCGATTAATCAACAATTAGAAATCTGAATCCTCACATTCTCCCCACCTTAAGAGATTTCGTCCTCGAAATCAAAGACAAACCAAGGCAAAAACAATCAAACATGCAAATTCAGGACCAACAACTCAACAAATTCAAAGCAAAACCAGAAATTTACCTGGAAATTTTGCACGATCAGTGCTCAAACAGATGAGGCCAATCCTGTCTCATCTTTTCCTCAACTTCCCAGGTTGCTTCTTCTCGGCCATGCTTGCTCCATTGGACCATCACCAACGGAATTATCTTGTTCCTCAGCTGTTTCTCCTTCCTATCAAAGATCTGTACCGGATATTCGACATAACTCAAGGCAGAATCTAGCTCAACTTCGTCGGTTCTCAAAATATGGGACGGATCCGGCTCATATTTTCTCAACATTGACACATGAAACACGTCATGCATCGCGGCTAACTCCTCGGGCAGCCTCAGTCTATAAGCCAATTGTCCAATCCGCTCGATAATCTCAAAGGGACCAATGAATCTGGGAGCCAATTTGCCTTTATATCTGAATCTCATCACGCTCTTGAAAGGAGAAATCTTGAGAAAGGCACGATCGCCAACCTCAAACTTCAACGATCGACGTCTTCTATTAGCATAGCTCGAGAAACGGTCTTGGGCAGCTTTCATTCTACTCTGAATCAAGTCAATTTGATCCTTCATGTGCTGAAAAAACTCCGATGTAGAAATCTGTCTCTCGCCCACTTCTTCCCAACAAATCGGGGATCTGCACTTTCGACCATACAACGCCTCAAACGGAGCCATTCCAATAGTCACCTGGTAGCTGTTATTATACGAAAACTCGACTAAGGATAACGAATCCTGCCAGCCACCACTGAAATCCATCACCACTGCTCGCAACATATCCTCTAAAGTCTGGATAGTCCGCTCAGACTGTCCGTCTGTCTGTGGGTGATAGGCTGTGCTCATCGCCAATCTCGAACCCATTGCTGCTTGCAGACTCTTCCAAAAGCGAGAAGTGAACCTCGGATCTCTGTCAGACACTATTGATACCGGAACTCCATGCAATCTAACCACATGGTCGATGTACAATTTTGCCATCTTCTTCATCGAACACCTCACATCATAGGGAATGAAATGGGCTGACTTCGAAAGTCTATCAATCACAACCCAAATCGCGTCGCATCCCCTACTCGATCGAGGTAGATGAGTCACGAAATCCATGGCGATGTGCTCCCAATTCCATTGGGGCACCTCCAAGCTCTGCAACAATCCACCAGGTCTCATTCTCTGGGCCTTGACCTATTGGCAATTCAAACATCTAGCAACAAAAGCCGAAATGTCGCTCTTCATATCTGCCCACCAGTAGTGAGACTTCAAGGCATGGTACATCTTCCTTTCGCCTGGATGCACATTGTACCGGCTACAATTCGCTTCATTCATGAGGGTCTCCTTCAAATAAATCAGGTTCGGAACTACTAATCTCCCTCCGAATCTCAAACATCCATCAGAAGCAACAGAAAAATCATCTGATTGACCTGACTGCGCCTTAATCCTCAACTCATGGATATAGGGGTTGGTCCTCTGCGCCTCCCTGATGTTCATCACAATCTGCGGTTCCACCTGAAGAGACGAAACGAAGAAATACTGATCACCCGGCTGGAATCGCCAACCAAAAGTACTCAACTCCTCATTAACTTTCGAAATACTCAAGGATGCTAACATATCAGGCTGGGTCTTTCGACTTAGAGCGTCTGCTACCAAGTTCACTTGCCCAGGCTGATACTGAATCTCACAGTCAAAGTCCTTAAGCAATTCCATCCAGCGTCGCTGCCTCATGTTCAAATCTGACTGCGTGAAGATATATTTCATGCTCTTGTGGTCGGTGTACACCACAAATTCTTCACCATAGAGATAATGCCGCCAAATCTTCAAGGCAAACACTATCGCAGCCAACTCCAAATCATGAACCGGGTACCTCGTCTCGTGAGGCTTCAACTGTCGAGACGCATAAGCAATCACGTACCCGTTCTGCATCAGAACACACCCTAAACCATTCAGAGAAGCATCGGAGCACACCACGAAACCTCCAGATCCAGACGGTAGGGCCAAGACAGGAGCAGTAGTCAACTTCTCCTTCAGCGTCTGAAAAATGTACTCGCACTCATCAGTCCATACAAATCTCTTATCTTTCTAATTCAACTGCGTCATAGGCCTGGCTATCGAAGAAAACTTCTCAATGAAACGCCTATAGTAGCCGGCCAACCCCAAGAAACTACGGATCTCTGAAACGTTTCGAGGTCTCTCCCAGTTAAGCACTGCTTCGACCTTGCTCGGATCTACAGAAATCCCTTGTGCCGAAATCACATGACCCAAGAAGATAATCCTATCAAGGCAAAATTCGCACTTGCTAAATTTGGCATAGAGCTGCGAGTCTCTCAATCTCTGCAATACTAGTCTCAGGTGCTCCTTGTTCTCTCTCTTGCTCCTCGAGTACAACAAGATGTCATCTATGAAGATGATTACGAACCGATCGATATACTCGCTGAAGACGTGATTCATCAAATCCATAAAGACAGCGGGGGCATTCGTCAATCCAAACGGCATGACAAGAAACTCAAAATGCCCATATCGAGTCCGGAAGGCTGTCTTTGCCACATCAGCATCTCTAATTCGCAACTGGTGATAACCAGAGCGCAAATCAATCTTCGAGTAAACAACCGATCCCTGCAACTGATCGAACAAGTCATCAATCCTCGGCAAAGGATACTTGTTCTTCACTGTTGCTTTATTCAACTGTCTAAAGTCCACACACATACTCATAGTGTCATCTTTCTTTTTCACAAATAGAATCGGAGCTCCCCAAGGCGACATGCTCGGTCTGATGAAGCCTTTATCTAAGAGATCACTCAACTGTTCCTTCAGCTCTTTCAACTCTGCGGGCGCCAACCGGTAAGGAGCTCTAGAAATCGGGGCGGTACCGGGCACCAACTCAATACTGAAGTCGATCTCACGTCGAGGAGGAAATCCAGGAATCTCATCTGAAAACACGTCGGGAAACTCTCGAACGACGGGGATGTCACGCAACTCTAATCGCTGCTCCTGGGAACTATCAAGTGCGTAGATCATGAATCCTGCATTACCTAGCGATAGCATGCTAAACATCTCCATAGCGGACACTAGGGGAATCTTCGACCTCGAATCCGTGCCGTAGAAATCCCACCTCTAACCCGTATCAGGGCGAAATCTCACCACACCATGGAAGCAATCAACGGTAGCCTTATAGCTAGATAACACATCCATTCCCAAAATACAGTCGAAATATCTAATCCCCAACACAATCAAATTTGTCACCAAATCCCTGATCAGATTAAAGATAAAAGTCAACTTCAAAGATTTTTAGGATGTCTTAATTACATAGCTGAATTTTTCCCTAATTTGCGCCAAATATGTCAACCTTTATACACCCGTCTCCAAAAAACTCCTCCGCCTTGGACTGAACTCCACACAAGTATAGTTAAGGATAAACGGGGGTCGGGAAGGTCCTCCAAAACGTGACGGCTCACGAGGCTGAAATCCTGATCGCTGGGACTATGCAAAAGGCTGCTGTACGCTAAGAAGAACCACTAGCGGAACCCTCGTTGTGACTGACCAGTAGACCGCCTCCAATCGAAGGACACGCTCTAGCGAAATGTCCCGGCTGACCACATAGATGGCAAAGTCCTCGGACTCCTCGACACTGCGAAGTCTCATGTCTCCCTCCGCACTGACTACAGAATCTGCCTCCAGAACCGCTACCAGAACCACTGCCAGAACCAGAGCTCACGGAACCAGAAGAACTCGAATGGCCCTTCTTCTTGAATTACTTCCCTCGAGGTCTGAACTGCTGGCGACTCGACTGCTGTGACCCCTGAGGAGACTGATAAGATTGCGACACTGCCTGCACTAGCTGAGAAGCACGTCCAGATGTCTGATGTATCGGAGCCTCAGGATCCATCAAACTCTCCTCGATGTCAACCGCATTGTTCACAGCTTCCATAAAGGTCGCCGGGGACCCAGACAGCACCATCCGGTAAAGGTCAGGTCTCAAGCCCTTCAAGAACTTGTTCCTCTTCGTTCGCTCTTGGTTCGCCACAGCTGGCATGTACACTAGAAGCGCAGAAAACCACATCACATACTCTGCCACACGCATATCACCCTGCTTCAAATTATCAAACTCACGCTCACGGCTAGCGAAGTAGGACTCTGGAGTGTATTCGCGTCGAAAAGCCTCACAGAAAACATCCCAAGTGAGCTCCGTCCCACTATCTCGAAGCATCCTAGAAGTACTCCTCCACCAGTGATGTGCATCATCTCGCAGCTGCAGCACTGCCAACTTCAGTCTCTTTTTCGGAGCGTACTCCAAGGTATCAAATAACTCCTCCATCTGAACAAGCCACGCCTCAGCCCTAGCACCACCCTCAGTACCGGCCAACGTCGGTGGGTTCGTCCGCTGAAATCGGGCTATGACCAACTCCATTCCACCTATCTGCCTAGTGACGTCCTCTACCTGAGCGTCGTCATCACTACCTACTCTAGATTCCTCTACGGAACGTCTAGTCCTCCTACCTCCTCCTCGTCTCGGCGGCATCTAAACAAGCCTAGAGGTAAGATCTCACAGCAGATAGATAACAAGACAGATAATAGATCACATAAAGTCACAGAGGCAAATCAAAAATCAAAAAAACTCTGTGCCTAGACTCGAGTGTGATCAAAAGAAATCGAGCTTATCCCAATTTAAGCTCTGATACCAAAAATGTCAGGCCCCGTGCTAATTACTAACAATTAACACATAATAAGCGCATAAACACGGAAGCTTAAAATCAGGGCTTAAAAATTTTTCGAAATACAATGGGCCTGAACTTCAAATCATACATTCAAAATATTCAATACTCAAATATGAGTTGACTCAAACTCAAATGCAACACGTAACAACAAAATATCAAATCAAATACAGATCCCCAATACATGATAACACGGGGCATCCCCCGGTTCAATACATATCATATATAGACTGGGACTCAGGGACGCGGGGATCGACCAGCTGAACTTTCACTCTGCCCAGCTTGGTTACCTGAAGCTCTTGCAAATGGGCAACGCAGACCCAAACAAGACAAAATCAGGAAACAAGTACGAGGTCAAGCCTCAGTACGAAGAGCTATCAAAGTAGATAAACATGCAACATGCTATAAAACAATGCTATGAATGCATGAGGCTGTCAAAGGAAATCAGTCAGCTAGGCCGGTGAACCAACCAGAAAATCATATCATGTCGCCTCTATACAACGATCTATCAACCGGGAAATCATCGGTCCGTGATCATCGGGGCCCGTCATCCTATCACAGCTCGGCGGTAGACACTCGTATCCGGTAGTCACCGCTCCGACGATAGCGTTGGACTTTTCAGGCGCGACCCAACAGTCGGCCAGTCACAACGTGGCACCCAATCAGGTTATCAAATCAAATCTGTAAATCAGACTCAAGATGTATGCATGAATGCCATTCAATATCCATGCTAGATGCATACAGTTTATAATACGTGAAGCAAAACATAACTCAATCAATTACATCATCTAAATTCACGTAGGCCACATAACAGCAGTTCACAACATCGAAAAATAGACATGTTCACGCTCAAGCTGCTAAGGGCTGCTCAAATCGTACCTCAATTGCTCAAAATACCTTAACCGGTTTCACAAGCAATGGCCAGCAACTACTCAAGTTCACGGCCCTTGAAACTTCACGGCAAAGCGCAACCAAAAATCCTGGAAACTGAATCCAAAAGATGGAAACGCACGGTGCAACTTACTGCTCAACTCAGCAGCTTCGTGTTCTCGTCCCAGATCAAAAAAGCCTCCAAGATTGGTATGAAAAGAAAGGTCTTTTCAAGGGGTTTCCAATGCTACCAAGAACTCAAAAAACGGAGGTCGGAATCAACGGGAAATGGCGGTAGAAAGTGACGGTGAACAGTAGCTATTTCGAGGGTTTCGAGTTTGAGGATAAGAAATATCAGGTCTGGAATACTCTAAGTGTAACTCAACACTTATCTTTATATCCTCCACTCAATAAGCTACTAAGAAAGTCAAACACCGACAAAAACAGAGTCCTACAACTCAAATTATCGCAAAACAAATCCCTCGCACAATAACAATGGCCACCAGATTCCTGCGCTTCAAAAATTCTTGCGTAAAAGCCAAAACGACCGCGTATAAGCACAACCAGATCCCAGCGCTCAACGCAACGCTAACAACAGATCTCAGCGCCTAAACAAAACTCGCGCAAAGCACAAAACGACGTCGCAGGCAAAACCAGATCTCAGCGCTAAAAGCAACAGATCTCAGCGCCTAAACTCAAACAGATCTCAGCGCTCCATACGTTGCTCTCGCAAAACGACGGCGTATGAGCAAAAACAGATTCCACGCCTGCGCAACATCAGATGCCAACGCTTCTCGTTGACCAGCTCGTGAAATCTGCTTACGTCAGCAGATCTCTCACGCTGAACAGATCTCACGATCCAGCTTTCTCTAATTCGAACAGCTTTCACCAAAACGCAGCGTTTACTCTTCTTTTCGCGACAAAACACGCAACGCTAAGGGAAAAACAGATCTCAATCAAATTCGCTCTAAATCTCAACATTTCTCGACCAGATTTCACTCGAAAAACACAAACTAAAATCTGGACAATCCCAACTAGAGATCTGAATATTTTCCAAATCAGATTTCACCAAATTCGAAATTCCAGAAATCTAAATTCTTAATTCTCGTGACTAATCTAACTCAAAATCCGATTAATCACTAATTAGAAATCTGAATCCTCACACGCTAAACGCTGGAAATCCAAAACGACGACGCAGAAACTAACTGGAACGACGCCGCATCACTCAAAACAGATCTTAGCGCTCACACAACAGATCTCAGCGCTAACACTAAAACAGATCTCTACGCCTTAGCAACGCATAACGCAAAACGACGTCGCACAGCAAAATAGATTCCTCAACTATGCGCGCTATACCAGACGTCAACTCTACATGTTGACCAACACGTGAAATATGCTTACCTCAGCAGATCTCTACACGCGAACAATCACCCGCGTTCAATACAACGAAACCAGCTCTCTCAATCCAGCGATCACCTGCTACAGTTCCGTTGACCAACGTTGACATCTGAAATTACGAAAGGCAAGTGATTAACTCCCGCGCCACTCTCGACCATTCAGACTTCACCAAAACGACACCGTATTACTCAATTCTCGCGGTACTTCACGCAATGCTAAGGAAAACAGATCTCTATCTAAATTTAACCAAAACAACTTCAAATCGCTACAAGATTTCACCCGAACTCAAATCTGGACATCTCCAACTAGAGATCTGAATTTCCTAAATCAGATTTCACCAAAAATCCGAATTTCCCGAAATCGAAAATCTTAATTCTCGTGACTAATCCTACTCCAAAATCTGATTAATCACAAATCTTGAAATCTGATTCCTCACAACGGGTCGTGTCTTTGTGATGCAGGCAGAGGCGGTAGACCCGGATACTACCTTACTTATGGGTATTTCTCTTTAAGATTTCTGCCATTTCTATGATTTTTGAGTTAGTGTTTATTGTAACCAGATTGCATGCTGAGTAGAACACTACTAGGAGATTCATGCCTTAGACTGGTTGAACTTAGTGGAACTGTATGCCTTCTAGAACTTCTATGCGATCTTGGACACTAGGGCTAGCTAACCTAGAATATGTGTTAGGCATCTGAACTACTTGTCGAGACCTAGTTTAACTGTAAACGCGTGCCTGTGTGTTGTGTCCGTTTCAGGCGAGATTCGTGTGCTTGGTATTACTACCCTTGAATTACTAGACTCAGGGGTGACCCACTCGTTTATTTCGAGTGCATTCACGCAGAGGATGGGTATTACACCGAAGAGCTTGGGTATGGCTCTCGCAGTGATGGTCCCATCAGGAGAGGAGTTGACGACGACCAGTGTGGTTCAGGGATTGACGATGATGTTCCAGGATCATGCAGTCCAAGCAGATTTAGTGGTATTGCCGATGTCGGGATTCGATCTCATCCTAGGCATGGATTGGCTGACAGAGTTCGGAGCAGTGATTGATTTTCAGAGGCGGACAGTTTCTATCTGACCGCCAGGGCAGGAGGCCTTCTTATTTGAGGCAGCTAGGAGGCCGCGGAAGCCCAGATTCATATCGTTCTTACAGGCCAAAAAGCTAGTCGAGCACGGATGTCAGGCGTTCTTGGCCAGTGTTACTGCTTCAGGATATTCAGTAGGCCCTTCGTTGTCTGATGTGGAGGTAGTCAGGGATTTCGCAGATGTTTTCCCCGATGATATCGCAGGAGTTCCACCAGAGAGAGAGGTGGAGTTTTCTATCGAGCTGATGCCAGGTACAGTTCCTATCTCTAAGGCACCGTATCGATTGGCTCCTATCGAGATGAAGGAGCTTAAGGAGCAGATTTAGGATCTGATGAACAGGGTATTCAGGCAGTATCTAGACCAGTTCATCATTGTGTTCATCGACGATATTCTGATCTATTCGAGGAGCTTTGAGGAGCATAGGCAGCACTTGCAGACAGCTTTGCAGACCTTGAGGGAGAACAAGTTATACACCAAGTTCAGCAAGTGCGAGTTTTGGCTGGAGCAGGTGGCTTTCTTAGGGCATATTGTGTCGAGAGATGGGATTTCTGTTGACTGATCGAAAGTGGAGGCAGTGCAGAACTGGGGGATTCCAAAGAATGCAGCAGAGATTCGTAGTTTCTTGGGCTTGGCAGGTTATTATCACAAATTCATCAAGGGCTTCTCCTCTATTTCAGTACCCTTGACAGCCTTGACCAAGAAGAATGCGAAGTATGTGTGGAGTGCCAACTGTCAGAGGAGCTTTGATCAGCTGGAGGCCCTTACTTCAGCACCAGAATTAGCTATGCCAGTGGACCACGAGGAGTTTGTGGTTTATACCAATGCTTCTTTGAGAGGTTTGGGTGCAGTTCTGATGCAGGGTGGTAAGGTTATTGTGTATGCGTCGAGACAGCTGAAGAGTTATGAGCAGAACTATCCGACGCACGATCTGGAGCTTGCAGCAGTAGTGTTCGCACTGAAGATTTGGAGACACTATTTGTACGGCGAGAAGTGTCAGATTTTCACCGACAATAAGAGCCTCAAGTACTTCTTCACCCAGAAGGAGCTGAATATGAGGCAGCGCAGATGGCTAGAGTTGGTGAAGGACTATGACTGTGACATTAGCTACCATCCGGGTAAGGCTAATGTGGTAGCAGATGCTTTGAGCCGGAAGACTTCAGTGGTGGCATGTTTATCAGTTGAGCGACCACTGCAGACCGAGATTCAGAGATTTGGGTTGGAGTTTTATTCAGGAGACTGTGCGCCTAGCCTCGCAGCACTCACAGTTCAGCCGACTCTTCGAGATCGGATTAGGGACGGCCAGGCTGCAGATGAGCAGTTACAACAGTGGAGACAGAGAGACGAGGCTAGAGGACGAGGTTTGTACACAGTCGAGGATGGGATTACTCGTTTAAGGGGTCGCATGTGGGTACCCAATATTGAGCAGTTGAGAGCTGAGATCTTATCAGAGGCCCATGCATCGACGTATTCCATTCACCCAGGGAGTACGAAGATGTACAGGGATTTGCAGACACTTTATTGGTGGCCAGGGATGAAGAGAGATATCGGACAGTTTGTATCAGAGTGTTTGACCTGTCAGTAGGTCAAGGCAGAGCACCAGAGACCAGCAGGGTTGCTATAGCCACTCCCTATCCCTGAGTGGAAATGGGAGAACATCACGATGGATTTTGTGGTTGGATTACCCAGGAGTCCCAGAGGCTTTACGGTAATTTGGGTGCTTGTGGATCGACTCACCAAGTCCGGAAACTTTCTACCGGTGAAGACCACTTTCACATTGACTCAGTATGCAGAGCTATACATTAGAGATATTGTCAGGCTGCATGGCATACCAGTCTCTATTGTGTCAGATAGGGATTCCAGGTTTACCTCTGCGTTTTGGAGGAGCTTGCATGCTGCATTGGGGACCAAGCTATCTTTCAGTACGGCTTTTCACCCGCAGACATACGGTCAGTCGGAGAGAGTCATCCAGATTTTAGAGGATTTACTGAGAGCCTGCGTGATAGATTTCCAGGGTACGTGGGATCTAGATTGCCCTTGGTGGAGTTCACGTACAATAACAGTTTCAGGCATCGATTGGGATGGCTCCTTATGAGGCATTGTACGGGAGGAGGTGTAGGTCTCCCGTGCATTGGGATGAGGTTGGCGAGAGGATTTTGACTGGACCAGAGATGGTACAGCAGACAGCTGATATTGTGACCAGGATACGAGATCGGATGAGAACAGCTCAAAGTCGTCAAAAGAGTTATGCCGATCGTAGATGAAGATATCTAGAGTTGGCAGTAGGGGACCATGTATTTGTGAGGATATCGCCTATGAAGGGCGTGATGCGCTTCGGCCGGAGAGGCAAGCTCAGTCCGAGATTCATTGGAACGTTTGAGGTTTGGAGAGGGTCGGTACGTTAGCATATCGTAGCACTACCAACCAGTCTGTCAGCAGCGCATAAAGTGTTCCATATTTTGATGTTACGGAAGTACGTCCGAACCCATCTCATGTGCTGGATTATGAGCCGCTTCAGTTGGCACCAGACTTATCCTTTGAGGAGCGACCAGTTCAGATCTTAGCGCGAGAGGAGCGCAGGCTTAGAGCGCGGAGGATTCCGATGGTCAAGGTCCGGTGGCAGAATCACTCGGCAGATGAGGCTACCTGGGAGACCGAGGCTGATATGCGGACGCGCTATCCAGAGCTTTTCGGTACGTAACTTAATTTCGGGGACGAAATTTCTTTAAGGGGGGAAGAGTTGTAACACTCAGAAATCCTAATTACGTTGAATTGAATGCATGACTAGGGGGAACACCTTATGTTAGCATGATTTGCATGTTAATGTATGTGATTATATGATCATTTTATGCTTTGCTTTGTGCATGTCACTTTACGGTACGGTTTGAGACCGGTAAGCGGGGACGAGTCCGGAGACGACCAAATCGAAAATATTTTAATGTTTTAGCCCTTAGACATATTTTAAAGCAAAATATTTTTATTTTATGCACCATTTCCAAAAAAATGAGATTTTATGCACGATTACCGAGGGGGACCCGTTTTTCGCCTATACGGGCTATTTTTATGACTTTTACTACACTTTTAAATTTGGGAGGCCCTATATTACGAAAATTTAAGGCTTGAAGGCTGAAATTTAAATATTTTTAAGCCTTTTTAATTAGAGGAGGTTTAGTATTGGAATAGGCCTTTTATTTCCTTAATTAAACAAGTTGGAGGGGTCCTTTTGTACACTTTTCATTCACCCTTCTCCACAATTTCGAAAATTACCCTAACCCCTCCCCTCATCAGCCGACTTCAGCCTTCTTCTTCCCCTAGGTGGCCGAAAATTTCAGGTTTTTGATTGAAACTCAAGGTGTTGGTCTTCTCAATTGTCCTCCGCTACGGTAACGCGTATCTCCACTTCTTTTTCGATCAAGGCATGTTTTATCCTTTCTTTTCTCACCATTTAAATCATAATATAAACTATTTTACAAAGATGATGCATGACTTTTATGTGAGTGCTTCCGATCTTTGCGTCCATGTCCATGATCACGTATTTCTTCTTGTGCACCTCACGGTTTTGTATTTTCTTGCATGGCCTCGGTCGATGGAACGCTTGAGGGGTTATGGCTCGAACTTAAGGGGTTAATGGTGGTCCTAGGGGTGGCTTGTAGTGGTTCGAAGTGGGAGATTTTAGGTCGAACCGTCGGCTGGTTGCAGAACACCGTGCAGTGCATGTTTTGCGCCGCGCGATGTGTCTCAGTCTCAGGGTTCGTGCGTCCAGATGCGACCATGGTTGGAGCTAGGGTCGGTCAGGTTAGGACTGGCTGGACCTGGGGGTGGTCCAGCCGGCGGGGCTCCGGCCAGTGGTGGTCGGAGCAGAGAGAACGAAGCGTTTGTCAGCGGCGTGTCGCGACATTGCATGTGGCAGTGTGTGTTTTCGAGTTAGGGCTTTTTTGTGAATTGTTTCGGTTCAATTGAACTGGCTGGTTCGATTGGACCGAACCGGTTCTTCTAGTCTCGAGTCAAATATTTTAAGTTCGGTCTGAGTTATTTTATTTTTGGGCCGGGTAATTTTATTTTTAAAGTCCGAGTCATTTTTATCGGGTCAAATCAACTTTTTAAGTTAAAATTTAGTTTTGGTAAAAATGTTTTTGGGTCAATGATTTTAAGTCAAAATTACTTTAAGTTGTAAATTTTCAAGTAATTTGGGGATTTTAAGTCAAATTGGAGGATTTTGGGCCGTATTATTTTTAAGGGAGTTTTAAGCCTGTTTTGACGATGTTGGGCCGAGCCCTTCAAAAGATTTTAAAGGGGTGATTCTTTGTTGTGGGTCCAGTTGAGTTGGGCTTAGTGCTATTTTAGTCTAGTGGAGCCCTTGGGCTTAGAATTAGTGGGCCAGTCGCTTGAGCCAGTCCTTGATCGGACCGAGGAAAATAATGCATAGGCCCATGAATATATATTTAATTATATACGTATTATGCTATGTAATTGATTATGAAATGTTTTAAGGAAATTAAATATATATTGATGGGCCAAGATTTTTAAAGTTGCATGATTTTATGAAAGCATGCATCATGAAAGTTTAAGTTATGATAAGGCATGAATGAAAAATATTTTGAGGGATTGATGTGTTGTGGGGCAAGTAATGATGGGAGTTAGCAGGGTAGCCGGGCCCGGGGATCCCCTGTTAATGTATGAGCTTATGGATCCATGTGTGACATCATGGTGAAGTTGCAGCACAGAGGTGTGACATATAGGGATCCTCGTGTGACATCGGGGTAACCACACCGCCACGTACGTTGGTTTATAGATTGATCAATCGAATTATGGCTCTCACTTCATGGATACGACTCACATTTTCTTTTAAGTTATGTTATGTTGATGCCATGCCTTAATGTATATGTTATATGATGAAGTATGTACGACTGTATTATAATTTAAGTTTTAAAATCTTTCAAGCACGCATGTCATGAAATTATGTTCCTATACTTATGTGCCTATATGTGGTTTTATTATACATACTTTATTATTAGCGGATAGAGCATGCTGGGCCTTTAGGCTCACTAGGTTTAAATGGTGCAGGTGAGCATGATGTTGATGTTAGAGTAGATGCCCAACTAGCCAACTTGTGGCGTGTGGGTTTTCATTGACTCTTGTACAAACGATCTTTATATATGATATTCGCATTCTTTTATATGGCATTCTTTACTTTCATTATGTGTGTAATGATTTACAATTGTGTTGAGTAAAGACCTAGATTACACTAAAGCGTATGTTAGATGTGATAGTGGGTATGACGGCTATCATGAAACACATCTAATAGTCGCTGTGTATTCTGAACATGTTCCTAGTCGATCGGGCCGTCAAAATGAGGATAAGGCCGCCCGAGATCGAGACTAGTATCTGCGATGCGAAGTACCATGTTTCATTGGTAGGGAACATTGTGATGTTCTGAGCATGCAGATAAATGAGGATAGCCCGAGTTCGAGACTAGTATCTGCGATGCGAAGTACCATGTTTCATTGGTAGGGAACATTGTGATGTTCTGAGCATGCAATGCAGGAGATTCCCGCACAGATACTCAGCTCAATGTGTTGAGCACGAGAAGAGGATTTCGTGAAGTGCGACTTCCTAAAAGTCAACAGGGGTCAAACCGGGGTTTCCCGCTGTTGAGGGGCAAAACGGTCATTTTGCACTGGGGTTCTGGAAAACGGTTTTCAGATCATAATGTTCAGTTTTGGAAACTGAATCGATCGGTCCGATCTGATCGGCAATCGGAGTTACGATGGAGTCACGGTGGTGGGGATGAACCGAATGTTCACCCGTTGGACCCCGGCCCGTTGGGCCGGTCCAAGCCTACCACTTAATATATTTAATTAGAAGACTTCATAACACTTAATGATGACCATTGCAAACCCTAACCCTAAGCATTAAAACCGCCGCCTCCCTCTCTCTCCAAGCGCCGCCGCCGCCGCCCGCCGTGCGCCGCCGCCTCCCGCCGCCGTTCGTCGCCGGAAGTTTGTTCCGGCCAGTTCGACGTGGAGAATCCGATCGTGCTGATCTCGTCAGGACTTCTAGTGCAGTCTGACGAAGGAGCCTCGAGTCTGGTCGTGGACCGGATTGACGAATCTACCGCAATCAACCGAGAAGCGCCGGGTTCTTGAAACACCGGTTGGAGCCAGGCACAAGTGCCAGACAGGTAACTCGTTGAAACACCCTATGTATGTCGATAAATGTGTTTGTATGATTACTCGTATTGATCGCATCCCGGTCAAATTTTTGTTCTTCCGCTGCCTGCCGGGGTGCGGATCCGGATCCATTCTCCAACAGTGGTATCAGAGCCATGGTTGCCCGGATCTGATCATACGAATTGTGCCATATTGTATCTAATGATATTTTTCAGAAAAGATCAAAAATGAAGGCTGGAACCGCCGCGGCGCCGCCGCGCGTGGCGGCGCCCCACCGCGCGCATGAGCGCGCGCGGTACATGCGCGCTGGCCGCGCATGGATGGGCGCCTCCTCGCGCGAACGGTCGCGCATCGCCGCCCGCCTGGCGTCGTGGATGCTGCACGTTTGCGCCGCTCGTGACGCCGCCTGCTGCGCTTCGTATGTGCGCACTGGCCGCGCATGGCATGCGACGAAGAGGCGCGCTTGCCGCGTCTTGATCGCGCACGGTGGAGGCGCGCTGGCCGCGCCGAGGCGCGACGCGCGAGGCGCTGCTCTTCGATCGGCCAGTCGTTGCGACGCTGGTCGAGGATCTTCGCACGCTGCTGCC
>KV017234.1:0-10020 GCA_001598015.1 Dorcoceras hygrometricum
CTGAGGCTCACCCAACCTCTACTGCTGAACCAAAAAATACGACCTCTAGACGATCCACCTTGACCCTGTGGTGCGGCGGCGGTCTGCTGAGATCCAGCCAAAGGACACACTCTCGCAAAGTGTTCGTACTGTCCACAGTTATTACACGAACCTTGCACGTCAACACACTGCACTGAAGGATGCTTTCCTCCACACTTGCCACAAAAGTCGACCTTGGAACCACTACTGCTAGAACTACCCGAGCTAGAAGAACTAGAACCTGACTTCTTCTTAAACTGACGACCACGAGGCCTAAACCTCTAGGTGTCCGGACTATGGCTACCTGTTGCTGGGGTGGCTGGAATGACTGCACAGACTGGGTACTTATCTTATTTTGTTATCACCAAAACTATAAATTTTATCCTACATCCTGGTACACACAGGTCAAGATAACAAAGCACGGCTAACCAAGATCTGGGTTGAACAAGGATAATGCATGTATGGAATGAAACAGCTTGCAATAACAACACAACGGGAGCAAGAAAATGCACACAAAATCCAACACAAAAGCTCACATAAAATCCATGCCAATTCACGCTGCAAAACAAGCTCACATCCGTACCTTAGTTCTGAGCTACAAATACCGTAACGAAGTCCCGAGCAACATATCTGAAACCTGCTAAACAACAACACAACGATAACTCAGTGAGGCAAAGCACAGACACTACGAACTGGGAGTTACACAGTCCACCAGTTCTGTCCTACCCATCTAGCTCAACAACCAGCTCTAAACAAAGCACAAGGGTAGAAACTAACACTTACCCAACGAGCTACCTGATCGGCAGGAGTAATTAGACCCTTATGCTAATAGACTACAGAAGGGAGATGTCTTCGCGACCTCTCCAAGCTTGACGCAAGCCTCCAGAAGCTGTACCAAACGAATCGCCTTAGCAAGAGGAGTCCAGCGCTAACACTCTTACTTCAATCGGAGTTGTCTACTGTCGGTAATCGGAGAAGATAAGGTTCGGTGAACAGTAGCTAGGGTATCGCTACAAGACTTGCTCACGGGAAATATTTCTAAGTGTCGGGAAATAATACTGGACGAAGGGTCAAAGTCCTCTTAAATACAACTCAAATCTGGTCACATATGGTGAACAGCGGCCACCGAAAACCCCGGGGTTCACATCTGAAACCAGCTTAGATCTGAGTACCACTCCAGATCTAGACAATACGTCAAGACAGACGTGGGACTTAACCACACGACATCGCACAGGACACGCTCCTAACTAATACATGTCATCCCGCTAACACAAAATCTGAAACACTAAACGGTAGCGCACCCATATCATTAACATCTGACGCACACTAGCTAATCAAATCTGAAATCCATGAGCCACACCGATCTACCCCACAACACAAACCAGGACTAAGAACCGGATTTGTCCACACACAACTAACAATGCGCACATACTCAAATCTAGATCCTTGCCAAACGACAATGTTTCGCTACCCTCGCGATATACTCCACCTGTGCGCCCAGAATAACACGCGACTACCAAATCTGATTACTGGATCTGAATACAGTTGACCCAAATCGACAAATGCTCAAGTCTGATTCTTACTCCGTAGAATCTCTAACTCTCCAGAGCTGTTCTGAGCATCATCTTGGACCCGATAGCTTGACCAAGTATACCAGCTCAAAGCTGGCTCATCCTAGATCTGTTCAAACCAAATCTGGTCTATGCTAACCCGATTAATTAACTCAATTAATCCAATCAACTTTCGGGTCTCACATCTCTCCCCCACTAAAACAGGAATTCATCCTCGAAATCGAACAAAGACTCTAGATCAAGAGTTCAAGATAACTAGAACAAACAACAACAAATTACTAACTACTGGAAACAAACGCAACATCTATTCAAACAGATGTGGCCACTCGCGTCTCATTTTCTCTTCCAGCTCCCACGTAGCTTCTTCTCTACCATGTTTGCTCCACTGGACCATCATCAAGGGAATTCTCTTATTCCTCAGCTGTTTCTCTTTTCTGTCCAAAATCTGCAAGGGATATTCTATAGCTCAAAGTCTGATCTAACTCCACCTCGTCAGTTCTCAACACATGAAAAGGGTCTGGCTCATACTTCCTCAACATAGACACATGAAAAACATCATGTAAGGAGGACAGATCCGGTGGCAACACAGCCGATAAGCCAAAGGACCAATTTTCTCAACAATCTCACATGGTTCAACATAACGAGGAGCCAATTTTCCCTTGAGACCAAATATCATAACACTTCGAAAAGGAGAAACTTTCAGGAAAACCAGATCACCAAACTGAAATTCTAAAGGTCTACGCCTCTTGTTCGCATAACTGGCTTGGTGATCTTGTGCTGCTTTCATTCGCTGGCGGATCAGATCTACTTGATCTCTCATCTGCTGCACAAATTCTGGAGAAGACTGCTGCTTCTCCCCTACTTCTTCCCAACACACAGGCGAGCTACACTTCTTGCCATACAAAGCTTCAAATGTTGCCATACCAATCATGACCTGATAGCTGTTGTTGTAGGAAAACTCAACCAAAGACAACGAATCTTGCCAGCTACCACTAAAATCCATCACACATGTCTCAACATATCCTCTAAAATCTGGATAGTCCTCTCAGATTGGCCATCTCTGTTTGGGGATGATATGCTGTGCTCATAGCCAATCGGGTACCTAAAGCTGTTTGAAAACTCTTCCAAAACCTGGAAGTAAACCTCGGTTCATGGTCTGAAACAGTAGAAACTGGAACACCATGCAAACGCACCATGAAATCTATGTACAACTTCGCCATCTTCTTCAAATAATAGGTCATATTGTAGGTGAGCATCATCTTGGACCCGATAGCTTGACCAAGTATACCAGCTCAAAGCTGGCTCATCCTAGATCTGTTCAAACCAAATCTGGTCTATGCTAACCCGATTAATTAACTCAATTAATCCAATCAACTTTCGGGTCTCACATCTCTCCCCCACTAAAACAGGAATTCATCCTCGAAATCGAACAAAGACTCTAGATCAAGAGTTCAAGATAACTAGAACAAACAACAACAAATTACTAACTACTGGAAACAAACGCAACATCTATTCAAATAGATGTGGCCACTCGCGTCTCATTTTCTCTTCCAGCTCCCACGTAGCTTCTTCTCTACCATGTTTGCTCCACTGGACCATCATCAAGGGAATTCTCTTATTCCTCAGCTGTTTCTCTTTTCTGTCCAAAATCTGCAAGGGATATTCTATAGCTCAAAGTCTGATCTAACTCCACCTCGTCAGTTCTCAACACATGCAAAGGGTCTGGCTCATACTTCCTCAACGTAGACACATGAAAAACATCATGTAAGGAGGACAGATCCGGTGGCAACACAGCCGATAAGCCAAAGGTCCAATTTTCTTAAAAATCTCACATGGTCCAACATAACGAGGAGCCAATTTTCCCTTGAGACCAAATATCATAACACTTCGAAAAGGAGAAACTTTCAGGAAAACCAGATCACCAACCTGAAATTCTAAAGGTCTACGCCTCTTGTTCGCATAACTGGCTTGGTGATCTTGTGCTGCTTTCATTCGCTGGCGGATCAGATCTACTTGATCTCTCATCTGCTGCACAAATTCTGGAGAAGACTGCTGCTTCTCCCCTACTTCTTTCCAACACACAGGCGAGCTACACTTCTTGCCATACAAAGCTTCAAATGTTGCCATACCAATCGTGACCTGATAGCTATTGTTGTAGGAAAACTCAACCAAAGACAACGGATCTTGCCAGCTACCACTAAAATCCATCAGACATGTCTCAACATATCCTCTAAAATCTGGATAGTCCTCTCAGATTGGCCATCTGTTTGGGGATGATATGCTGTGCTCATAGCCAATCGGGTACTTAAAGCTGTTTGAAAACTCTTCCAAAACCTGGAAGTAAACCTCGGTTCATGGTCTGAAACAGTAGAAACTGGAACACCATGCAAACGCACCACGAAATCTATGTACAACTTCGCCATATTCTTCAAAGAATAGGTCATATTGTAGGGAATTAAGTGAGTAGACTTCGACAATCTGTCAATAACAACCCACACAGCATCACACCCTCGACTGGAACGAGGAAAATGTGTAACAAAATACATTGCTATGTGCTCCAAATTCCATTGGGAAATCTCCAAACTCTGCAATAGACCATCAGATCTCATCCTCGCAGCCTTGACTTGCTGATAGCTCAGACAACGGACTACAAAATAAGCAACATCACTCTTCAAACCTGCCCACCAGTAATGTTGCTTCAAGGCATGATACATCTTTCTCGCACCAGGATGGAC
Organism: Dorcoceras hygrometricum; assembly: GCA_001598015.1. NCBI lineage: Eukaryota > Viridiplantae > Streptophyta > Magnoliopsida > Lamiales > Gesneriaceae > Dorcoceras > Dorcoceras hygrometricum. The sequence goes on from KV017234.1 coordinate 4,325, forward strand.
ACTGTGCTACTACAGTGCGCTTCTCTCAAGATCTCCTCCTTCAAGTCAATCAGATTTGGCACAACCAACCTGCCACGAAACCTCAAACAACCATCAGACGAGACAGTGTAATCCTCCAACTGTCCAGCTCTAACCTTCAGCTTTAACTGATTGATGGATGGATCTGTTCTCTGAGCTGCTCTAATACTCACAAAAATTTTCTGGCTCAACTTGGAAAGAAGGCACCACAACATAATCCTCACCTGGCTAAAATCGCCAACCAGTAGTGCTTAGATGCTCATGGACCTTTGAAATCTGCAACGAAGTCAGCATCGGCCACTTGAGCCTTTCTGCTCAATGCATCAGCAACTACATTTACTTTCTCAGGCTGATATTGGATCTCACAATACAAATCCTTAAGCAGCTCCATCCATCTACGCTGTCTCATGTTCAAATCTGACTGAGAAAACAGGTACTGAAGGCTCTTGTGGTATGAATACACTACAAATTGCTCGCCATACAGGTAGTGGCGTCAAATCTTCAAGGCAAGGACCACTGCTGCTAACTCTAAATCATGAACTGGGTAACGAGTCTCATGCGGTTTCAATTGACGAGAGGCATACGCAATGACTCGACCATTCTGCATTAACACACAACCCAATCCATTCAAGGAAGCATCAGAGCAAACAACAAAACACCTGAACCAGACGGTAAAGCTAACATAGGCGCAGAAGTTAGCTTCTCTTTGAGCAACAAAAATCTGTTCTCACACTGCTCAGTCCAAACAAACATCTTGTCTTTCTGATTCAATTGCGTCACCGGCTTAGCTAAACTAGAGAATCCCTCTATAAAACGCCTATAATATCAAGCCAAACCCACGAAAATACGAATCTCAGAAACATTCTTGGGATGCTCCCAGTTAACAACAGCCTCTACCTTACTGGCATCCATAGAAATACCTTCCACTGAAATGACATGACCCAGAAATACAACTCTGTCCAACCAAAACTCGCACTTGGAGAACTTAGCATACAGCTGCGAGTCTCGAGGCGTCTGAAGAACCAGTCTCAAATGCTCCTTATGCTGCATCGGAGTCTTGAGTATACCAGGATATCATCGATAAACACAATCACAAACTGCTCGATGAACTCTTGAAAGACTCGATTAATCAGGTCCAAGAAAACTGCGGGGACATTCGTCAAAACAAAAGGCATAACCAAAAACTCATAATGCCCGTACCTCGTACGAAAAGCAGTTTTCGCAACATCTTTCTCTTGAATGCGCAACTGATGGTACCCCGAACGTAGTTCGATCTTAGAAAACACAGCTGAACCCTGAAGCTGATCAAACAAGTCATTGATCCTCGGCAAAGGGAACTTATTCTTTACTGTCGCCTTATTCAACTGTCTAAAGTCAATGCACATCCTCATCGACCCATCCTTATTCTTTACAAACAAGATAGGCGCTCCCCATTGAGACATACTCGGCCTAATAAAGCCCTTCTCCAACAAGTCGCTAAGCTGAACCTTAAGCTCCCTCAACTCAGCAGGTGCTAAACGATACGGAGCTCACAAGATAGGAGCTGTACCAGGTACCAACTCAATGTTGAAATCTATCTCTCTCTTCGGAGGAAAACCAGGAATATCCTCCAGAAACATATCAGAGAAATTGCGAACAACGGGAACGTCACTAAGCTCTACGCGTGAAGAAGAAGACGCGTCCAAAGCATAGATCATAAATCCAGCATTCTCCAACGACAACAGGCTAACCATCTCCATCGCAGAGACTAAAGGAATCTTTGACTGGGAATCGTGGCCATAAAAATTTCATTTCTCGTCAGACTGGGGCCTAAACGCACAACTCCATGGACAACACGTCCATTCCCACTATGCAATCGAAATCCCACATCGCTAGCCTGATCAAGTTTTCTAACAACACGTTCTCACCAAACCTAAGAATGCCATTCAACAAAACCTCTTGGGAGTACAGGCTCGCGCCGGTAGGATTCGCAACTGACACAACATCACACAAAGTAGTGGTATTCAAACCATGCTCAACCACAAATGCATCAGCAATAAACGAATGTGATGCTCCTGTATCAAACAACACACGTGCAGGAAAATCAAAGACAAAACAAGTACCTGCGATCACCCCTCCTCCTGGCGTGCCCTCAAGGACCAGGCTGCTGAAACGGCCTAAACTGAGGCTCACCCAACCTCTACTGCTGACCCAAAAAATAACGACCTCTAGACGATCCACCTTGACCCTGGTGTGTGGCGGCGGTGTGCTGAGATCCAGGCAAAGGACACACTCTCGCAAAGTGTTCGTACTGTCCACAGTTATTACACGAACCTTGCACGTCAACACACTGCACTGAAGGATGCTTTCCTCCACACTTGCCACAAAACTCGACCTTGGAACCACTACTGCTAGAACTACCCGAGCTAGAAGAACTAGAACCTGACTTCTTCTTAAACTGACGACCACGAGGCCTAAACCTCTGGTGTCCGGACTATGGCTACCTGTTGCTGGGGTGGCTGGAATGACTGCACAGACTGGGTAGGTTGCACCCCCTGAACCATGGGACGGTTACCTTGCACCACTTGCGTCCTAACACGAGACCTACGGTTCTACAGTCCCTCCTCAATATCCATAACCTTGTCCACCGCATCCGCATAACTCGTCGGTGAACCCGCCAACACCAAAAAATACAACTCTTCATTGATTCCCTCCAAGAACTTGTTCCTCTTCGCCCTCTCTCGGCCAGACACATGCGGAACATACGCAATAAGAGAAGAAAATCTCTGGGCATATTCTCCCATGGACATAGTCCCCTGCACCAGGTTATCAAAATCATGCTCCCTGGCGTTCACAAAGGATTTCGGAACGTACTCCTGACGGAAGGCAGTACAAAAGCTGCTCCACGTTATCCATACACCTGTATCCTCTAGAGTCCTCGAAGAGCCTCTCCACCAACGCTCGGCACCTCTCCTCAACTGAAACGTATCCAAACTCAACCTACGCTCGTCATCATACCTGACACGGTCAAACAACCCGATAATGTGCTGCAACCAGGACTCTGCATCGGAACTACATTCATCACCTTTAAACATCTGAGGGTTCATCCGCTGAAACCTCGCCATCACAAGTTCCATGTCGTCCACACGGGCTGCCAGCTACCTCAATCTGACTATCACGTCTACGAAAAGCTCCACTACGCTGCACCTCCTCGTTCTGACCCTCGGATTCCTCCTGAAACTGCCCTCTACCTATACACCTAGGCGGCATCTAAGAAGGTACTAAGAGGGTAAGATCACACAGTAACAATTATATCACATAATCAAAGAGTAACATAATCATGCACATGCAACATGCAACACTGTTCCTAGAATCAAGTGTGATCAAAAGAAATCGAGCTTATCCCAGCTTAAGCTCTGATACCAAAAATGTCAGGCCTCGTGCTCAATCAAAGTAAAACAACACAATAAATAATAGCGGAAGCAATAAAATAGTGGTTAAATTTTTCGCTTTTCGCCTGACTGATAAGACGTAATTTAAAATACAACAATACTCAAAATATCCCAGTTTAATAAAATACGCAAAGCTAAAAGCCACAGTACAACAGTACAGCATGTATCAAGCACCCTACAACAAAGACTATAACTGAATTCAACAAAGCATAGGGCATCCCCCGGCTATCAGTACTGATACATATATACTTTGCTAACTGGGACACTCTAACCACCTCCTGGGAAACCTCCAGCTGGGTCAACTCCACGACCAGCTATGTAACCTGGGAAACCTGGACAACACACACAGGCAAACAAACACCAGCCCCAGAGGGACATGGGGTCAAACCCCAGTACGGAGAGCAACCGAAAAACAGCAGTTAAATAGAAATACATAAAATGTGAATGCTATGCATGAGAACAAGGCTGCAACCGAAGATAGGGAGCCAAAGGATCTCAACAGCTGCTCAACAAACGATAACATATCAACTGAACACTGGTGGCCACAGGGTGTGTGAGCAAATGGGAGCTACCCACTCGTCTCAACACACGGTACCAGATGCAGAACACAGCTCAACCTGCTGTTGCCCAACTCATGAGATGTGGGAGCTACCCACTCCGCTCATAGTGGCTAACAGATCCCAGCAGGGAGTTTAGGAATACAAGTTTTACCCGCTCGTCCTCCAACAGGCATCCTGGTACACACAGATCAAGATAACAAAGCACGGATAACCAATATCTGTCAACAAGGATAATGCATGTAGGCAATGAAACAGCTTGCAATAACAACACAACAGGAGCAAGCAGATGCACACAGAATCCAACACAACAGCTCACATAAAATCCATGCAAATTATGCTGTAAAACAAGCTCACATCTGTATCTTAGTTCTGAGCTACAAATACCACAAGAAAGTACCGAGCAACAGATCCGAAACCTACTAAACAACGCTAACTCAGGGACGCAAAGCACAGACACTACGAACTTGGAGTTACACACTCCACCAGTTATGTCCTACCCATCTAGCTCAACAATCAGCTCTAAACAAAGCACAAGGGTACAAACTAACACTTACCCAACGAGCTATCTGATCGACAGGAGTAATTCGATGCTTATGCAAACAAACTACAGAAGGGATATGTCTTCACGACTTCTCCAAGCTTGATGCAAGCCTCCAAAAGCTGTACCAAATGAAGCGCCTTAGCAAGAGGAGTCCAGCGCTACCAATCTTACTTCGATCAGAGCTGTCTATCGCCGGAAATCGGAGAAGATAAGGATCGGTGAACAGTAGCTAGGCCACGGTGTGTGAGCATATGGGAGCTACCCACTCGTCTCAACACACGGTACCAGATGCAGAACACAGCTCAACCTGCTGTTGCCCAACTCATGAGATGTGGGAGCTACCCACTCCGCTCATAGTGGCTAACAGATCCCAACAGGGAGTTTAGGAATACAAGTTTTACCCGCTCGTCCTCCAACAGGCATCCTGGTACACACAGATCAAGATAACAAAGCACGGATAACCAATATCTGTCAACAAGGATAATGCATGTAGGCAATGAAACAGCTTGCAATAACAACACAACAGGAGCAAGCAGATGCACACAGAATCCAACACAACAGCTCACATAAAATCCATGCCAATTATGCTGTAAAACAAGCTCACATCTGTATCTTAGTTCTGAGCTACAAATACCACAAGAAAGTCCCGAGCAACAGATCCGAAACCTACTAAACAACAACACAACGCTAACTCAGGGACGCAAAGCACAGACACTACGAACTTGGAGTTACACACTCCACCAGTTATGTCCTACCCATATAGCTCAACAACCAGCTCTAAACTAAGCACAAGGGTAGAAACTAACACTTACCCAATGAGCTACCTGATCGACAGGAGTAATTCGATGCTTATGCAAACAAACTACAGAACGGATATGTCTTCACGACCTCTCCAAGCTTGATGCAAGTCTCCAAAAGCTGTACCAAACGAAGCGCCTTAGCAAGAGGAGTCCAGCGCTACCACTCTTACTTCAATCAGAGCTGTCTATCGCCGGAAATCGGAGAGATAAGGATCGGAGAACATTAGCTAGGTTATCGCTACAAGACTTTATCACGGGAAATATTTCTATGTATCGGGAAATAATACTGGACGAAGGGTCAAAGTCCTCTTAAATACAACTCAAATCTGGTCACATCTGGTGAACA
>KV017234.1:10110-26227 GCA_001598015.1 Dorcoceras hygrometricum
AGCTCATCACTTAAGAACACCAAAGTTAAGAGTGCTTGCATGAGACAATTTTGGGATGGTGACCCTCTGGGAATTTTCTTACGGTGCATGCGAGTGAGGACAAAACACGCTGAAAAGATCAGTATTGGTACAGTGTAGACAGTCGTTAAATCTAGTGCGTTACAGTTGGTATCAGAGCCGACCTATCTTAGTACGGTGTGGTTCGGTGACGAACCAAGCGGAAGCTGGTGGGCATGTGAGGTCCGGGGCTCAAAGAGGGCGGATAGTGATCGCCGGTGCCAAGAGGTTACACGGACAATGAGCGGCTTCTTGCAGGCTTCTAGAGGCGAAGGGGCATATGAATGAATCAATCCCACATCGGAATGAGAGGGATTACGAGACTGGGAAGTTATATATGTAATGGAGGTTAGTTGAGGAAAGATTTATCAGATTTAATTGGTACTACTCATACCAACAAGGTGCATTTTCTTTTCGGCAGCTCATCACTTAAGAACACCAAAGTTAAGCGTGCTTGACTTGCGACAATTTTGGGATGGGTGATCCTCTGGGAAGTTTCTTAGGGTGCGTACGAGTGAGGACAAAACATCCTGAAAAGATCAGTGTTGGTACAGTAGAGACAATCGTTAAATCTGGGGAGTTACAAATTGTAACGCCTAGGAATTTTGCTACCTAAATCGCATGTGTTATCGTTTTGTTTAGTTATTTGCATGATTATTACCTTAGGATTTATTTGACTTGGATTTCGAGTCCTTTTTGAGTTTGTATTTAGATGATGCAAGGCTAGAAGGAAGATGACGGGGACACCGAGTTATTGAGGTTTTCAATTAAAAATTTATTGCGAAGCCGTTTTAAAGAATTTAGTAAATGGAGGGGTTGAGAATTTTATTCTTTTAAATGAGTAGCATTTTTGCTACAAAAATGACAAATTTTACGCACCTGCAACATTTCAAAAAAATCAAATCTTTTTACCTTATCCCAACCCCATATTTTTGAAAATCATATACTAGGAGGGGAGTTTATTTTAGCCAAAATTTCATTCAAAATTTCTAAGTGTGGAGGAGTAGCACTTTTATATTTAAATAGCAACTTTGAGTATTCCTTAAAAACACAACTCTCGCCATTAATCTACCAAATTTTTCCTAAATTACCCTCACTAATCTACCTAATTATTCCTAAATTACCCTCACTAATCTACCACCCTTATACAAAACTAAACCTAGTGCACGCCTCCCTCCCCCATAATCCATTGTGCACGCCTCTCCTCCCCAAAACCCTTAATCACGCCGCCCTCTCCCTCTCCCATTGCCTCTCCAATTTTGTGATGGCTTAAGGCTTCTCCCTTGGCTTGGTGTGGTGTTCCTTGTCTTCCTTAAAGCCTACATCACTTCTTGGTTGTAAGTTTTTACAAATAAAGGCAAGTACAAAGCTTCCTTGATTCACCTTTCAAGCCTATGTACATATGTGTGTTTATTTATGCTATGGTGATTGGATGAATCCACTTTTAATGCATATCATATTGTTTTATGTAATTCATTCATGTATTTTGTAGCCTAGTTCAGATCTGGACCTTTGGTGAAGGAGAGGGTTAAGGCCGTTTGGTGGGTGTGAGTGAGGTTGTGCTGTGGTTGTCAAGGGTGGATCTTGAAGGGAGGAGAAGTCTAGTATGGATTAGGTTTCGAGTCAAAGGGGTTATCAGGGGTCCTAAGGGTTTTCCATGGGCTGTGTGAGGGGTGGGTCGGGTGCTGGAGTCAAGGGAAGGGGCTGGTTCGAAGTTTTGTTTCTAACGCGACCAGTATGGTTGCGACCGTCATCGTGGTCAACTCAGAAATCCTTTTTGAATTATGTTTTTTTTCAAAAGCTATTTAATCGAGTTAGGGTCATGTCGGTCCAATTTTGAGGTCATTTGGTTAAGAAATAAATTTTTTATGATTTTTACGGTTTTGTCGCGCAGAGTGGGTCCTTTCGGGGCATTTTCGGGAAAGTTGGGAAATTGAGTCATAGGGGCTGCCAAAATTCATGAATGACTTTACTAGATGTTTTAAGGATATTATGAACTGTTTTAAGTATTTTTGGAATTTATGAGATTTTTGGTCATTTTATGAAAATTAAATTCCTAGAAAATGATTTTTAGCATGTTTGACGATTTAAAAACAAAATGTTTACCTTTGAAGTATTTATGGGCAGAATGTTCATGAGGTTATGAAATTTATTTAATTATTGGGTTTTCAGAAAATGATGGAGGCAAGAATGAGGAAAAATGATTTTTGTTGAATGATGAGATTTGATTGTGGTTTTTCTATGACGGATATGGGGTCGGGTGACGTTCCACTTGCCATATCAAAATGACGGGTCTGGCTTCAGATAAGTACCGAAGTGCCTTTCCAACTGATGGGTCTGGGCTCCAGATGAGTACTGTTCATGAGGTTATGAAATTTATTTATTTATTGGGTTTTGAGAAAATGATGGAGGCAAGAATGAGGAAAAATGATTTTTGTTGAATGATGAGATTTGATTGTGGTTTTTCTATGACGGATATGGGGTCGGGTGACGTTCCACTTGCCATATCAAAATGACGGGTCTGGCTTCAGATAAGTACCGAAGTGCCTTTCCAAATGATGGGTCTGGGCTCCAAATGAGTACTGAGTGTCTTTCCAACCTAGTACTAGTGTTTATCAGCTTGATCAAGCGACTTGAGGTTGAGGAACCACAGTCGAGGAACGGAATTTACGAGGAAAAATGTTTAGAAATTTCATTTTATTTATGCAAAGATTTTTAGTTGTTTTGAGCATGAAATTGTTTTAATGATATCTTTTAAGTCAAGAAACTATTTTAAGTAGAAATATTTTAATGTATTTGCATGTATTATTTAGTACTTGTTATCTCATTTTTGTACTTGTTGTCTTTAGACTCACTATGCTTGGATGGTACAGATGAGACTGAGATCGAGATTGAGGGGCACGATTCCTGAGCAGATTGAAGTCGGACTTGGCACCTACCCAACGACCTCTTTTTTCCGCTTAGCATTTTTAGTCTTTTTAGCATATGTCGACTTGTTTTGAGAAAAATATATTTTTCTTAAACATGGGGATTTTTATGACTTAGTCAAATTTTAGTCATCATGCACGATTATTTTTATTGTTTAAGACTTTTATTATTCTTAGAAACCTTATGACAATGACTTCCTATTATTTGCTTCATTTAATAATATTTTTATTATCTATCATGTGGGAGTTAGTATATAAAGAAAAAAATATTACCTAGTATTTATTTTCCTTATTTATGTATCTCTTTTAAATACAATGACTTCCTATTATTTGCTTCATTTAATAATATTTTTATTATCTATCATGTGGGAGTTAGTATATAAAGAAAAAATATTCCTAGTATTTTCTTTTCCTTATTTATGATCTCTTTTAAATGAAATATAATTTAAGAAGCGGGACGTTACAGATGGTATCAGAGCCAACCTCTCTTAGTACGGTGTGGTTTGGGGACGAACCAAGCGGAAGCTGGTGAGCATGTGTGTTCTGGGGCTCAAAGAGGACGGGGAGTGATCTCCGGTGCCAAGAGGTTGCACGGACAATGAGCGGCTTCTGACAGGCTTCTAGAGGCGACGGGGCACACGAATGAACCGATCTCACATCGGAATGAGAGGAATTACGAGACTGGGAAGTTATAGATGTAATGGAGGTTAGTTGAGGAAAGGCATCAGATTTAATTGGTACTACTCATACCAACAAGATTCATCTTCGTTTCGGGAGCGCATCACTTAAGAACACCAAATTTAAGCGTGCTTAACTTGGGACAATTTTGGGATGGCTGACCCTCTGGGAAGTTTCTCAGGTGCGTGCGAGTGAGGACAAAACATGCTGAAAAGACCATTGTTGATACAGTGGGAACAGTCGTTAAATCTGGGGCGTTACAAAAACAAACGTGGGACTTAACCACACGACGTCGCAGAGGACACGCTCCCAACTAATACACGTCATCCGGCTAACTCAAAATCCGAAACACTAAATGGCATCGCACCCATAGTATTAAGATCTGACGCACACTGTCTAATCAAATCCGAAATCCCTGAACCGCACCGGTCTACCCCACAACACAAACCGAGACTAAGAACCGGATCTGTCCACACACAACTAACAACGCACACATACTCAAATCTGGATCCTTGCCAAACGACAACTTCTTGCTACCCGCGCGATATACTCCACATGTGCGCCCAGAATAACTCGCGACTACCAGATCTGATTACAGGATCTGAATACAGTTGACCCGCATCGACAAATGCTCAAGTCTGATTCTTACTCCGTTGAATTTCTAACTCTCCAGAGCTGTTCTGAGCATCATCTTGGACCCGATAGCTTCACCAAGTATACCAGCTCAAAGCTGGCTCATCCCAGATATGTTCAAAGCAAATCTGGTCAATGCTAAACCCAATTAGTTAACTCAATTAATCCAATCAACTTTCGGGTCTCACAACTACCCCTTTGAGTGCATCAATAAAATTGGACAAAGATGAAGCTGGAACTACCATTGAGGTATCTTTGTATCCTGGTATTATAAGCTATTTGATGTACTTAACTGCAGCAGACCAGACATCATGTTTGCTGTCTGTATGTGTGCAATATTTCAAGTAGATCCAAAACAATCGCATTACATTGTTGTTAGGCATATTTTAGAGTATCTTAAGGATATCCTAATGTGAGTATTTGGTATCCAAAGACTCCAAAGACATCGATTCATCGTCGGAGTGCTGGACAGACTTTGCAATCTTCTCGTTGATGAGTCTTCTAAACAACGTACTGCTATCTTCTATAATAGTTGACGAGCCCGTGAAAAAGATTCGGTGGAGCCAGAACATGGAGATTATAGGAGTTGACGAGTGCCACCGGTCTTTACTTCACATGGCTCCCGAAGAGAAGACGAAGCAAATTTTGACTGAGTATGGTCCTAGATGCGGACAACCCATCTAAGAAAATCGTGGACCTCATTTTGCCGATAATGCATTTTTGATTCAGCTTAGAGATTAAATTTTTGAAGAGTTGATTAGCTTCCGGCATTATTTAGCGTTTAATCAGTTGTCCATGATGTGAGACCAGAAAGATTAGTGGAGTAATAAAGGTAATTAATCGGGTTTTGTATACACCAGATTTTGCGTAAGCAAATCTGGGATGGATCATCTTTGAGCTGGTATGCTTGGTGAAGTAATCGGGTCAGTATAAGTTCTTTATTGATTTGAAGGTTTTGCGTGAGTTTAGAACATCTTTGGTTTGTTTGTAGAGTTCTGTGGAGTAGTAATCAGATTTGAGAGTTGGTTTGTATTGGTTGGTAACGTCGGTTTTCGTGATGGTTGATGGTAATCTATGTTGGTGGTTAAATCTGGTTGTCGCAAGCCATTCTGGGCACGCTAGTGGAATATCCTGCGAGGATAGCGAAGCGACAGTCGTTTGGGAGAAACCAGATTTGAGATGCGCAAGTTTTTAGCGCTGTGTGAACCGGCCCGGTTTGTGTTCTTGGTGTAGACCAGTGCGGGTTACAGTCTTCAGATTTGATCGGGTCTCGTGAGTGAGATCTGAGTGTTCTGGCTTGGAGCGATGCGACACCATTTTAGCGATATCAGATTTGGTATTAGCGGATGACGTGTACCAGTTGGGAGAGTGGACTTCTACGCTACGTCGTTTGGAAGAGTCCCAAATCTGTTTTGGTGTAGATTCCATATCTGGAGTGGTACTCAGATCTGAGCTGGTGTCAGCTTTGAGCCTTGAGATTGTCGGTGGCTACTGTTCACCAGATTTGAGCAGATTTTAGTTATTTAATAGAGGACTTTAACCATTTGTTCGCCATGTCTTTCCCGACACTTAGAACATTTCCCGTAACTTTACTCTGTCGCGATATCCTAGTTACTGTTCATCGAACCTTATCTTCTCCGATTGCCGGCGGTAGACAGATCCGACTGAAGCAAGAGTGGTAGCTCTGGACTCCTCTTGCCAAGGCGCTTCTCCCTATACCTCTTTCGAAGACTTGAGTTAGCTCAAAGAGGATAGCTAAGGAATCTACCTTGTGTAGTCTGTTAACATTCGGGCAGATTTGTTCTCCCATTCAGGTAACATTATGAGTAAGTTCCAGATCCTCCCTTATGCTCCGTTCAGAGCTATCTATTGTGCTAGAAGGGTAGGGGAGAGCTGGTTGAGCTCGTAGCTCCCAATTAGAGTTTTTATGCTTTGCGTCCCTGAGCTAGTTGTCGTTGTTGGCTTAGCAGGCTTCAGATCTGAGTGCTCAAAACTTCGGTCGTGGTAATTGTAGCTCAGAAAGTTAAGGTACGGATTTGAGCGTGTTTTATAGCTTTGGGATAGGCATGTATATATGTGTATGGTTGCTGGTATGTTGTGAAGTGTATGCTATTATGTTGATTGTTGCAGTGTTGCATTTGCATACATGCATTTCACTTTTCAGCTCAGATCTTGTTAGCCGTTCCTTGTTGTGCTAATCTGTGAGTACCAGAATGCTTGTATTGAGAACGAGTGGCAATACCGTGCTCCTCATCTCCCTATTGGGTTATTGTTAGCCGCTATGAGCAGAGTGGATAGCTACCACATCTCATGAGTGGGTAACAGCGGGTTGAGTGATCGATTTATGCATCTGGTACTATGTGTTGAGACGAGGTGATAGCTACCATGATCCACACACCCCGTGGCAACTATCATCCATTCGATTTGTATCAATTGTTGAGCTATTCATGAGTTCCTTTGGCTCCCTTCTTCGGTTGTAGCCTGCTGCTGTTGCATTATACAGTTCTCATGCATAGCACTTGCATATATCTCTGTTGCTATCTACATTATGTTCTATGTTACCCTCCGTAGTGGGTTTTGACCCATGTCCCTCTTGGGCTGGTTGTTTTGGTTGTTTGTGTGTTGTACAGGTTATCCATTTTTAGCTGGTCGTGGAGATGACTCAGCTGGTTGTGTCCCGAGAGGTGGATAGAGTGTCTCATTTATATAATATTATTTATATTAGGCAGTAGGACAGTCGCCGGGGAATGCCCCGTGAGCATGTAATGTTCTATTGCTGATTTTGGATTTTGTTGATTGGGAGTCACTCTATGCTTGTATTATATGTGGTTGTTGATTTGGTTTTCGGTTGCTGTAAAACCAATATTTTGAATATCAGTGTATTTTAAATTTTGTTTTCTAAGTCAGGCCAAAGCGAAATATTTTAGCCACTTCTAAATGCTTCCGCAGTGGTTTTTTGCGTGGTTAAACTCTGTGTTGTGCACCGGGCCTGACATTTTGGTATCAGAGCCTAAGGTGGGATAAGCTCAACTGATCACACTTGAGTCTAGGCACCATGTTGCTTGTTTCATGTGCTTGACTATGTGTTGTACTTGCTGTGTGACTTTACTATGCTAGTGATCTCGTAGATGCAACCTAGACGTAGGGGTAGAGCGAGAGGACAGATTCCGATAGAATCCGAGGGTCAGAACGAGGAGATGGAGCGTAGTGCCCCCATCCATAGACGTGCTCGACAGGTTGAGGATGAGGTAGATGAGCTGGCAGCCGGTGTGGACGACATGGAACTTGTTATGGCGAGGTTTTAGCGGATGAACCCTCAAAATTTTAATGGTGATGAGCCTAGTTACGATGCTGAGTCCTGGTTGCAGCACATTACCGAACTGCTTGATCGTGTGAGGTACGATGATGAGCGTAGGTTGAGTTTAGCTACATTATAGTTGAGGAGTAATGTTGAGCATTGGTGGAGAGGTGCTTCACGAGCTCTCGAGGAGACGGGTGTAGGGATTAAGTGGAACAGTTTTTGTACTGCCTTTCGACAGGAGTACGTCCCAGAGTCTTATGTTAACGCCAGGAAGCGTGAGTTTGATAATTTGGTTCAGGGAACCATGTCTGTGGGAGAGTATTCTCGAAGGTTTTTTTCACTACATGCCTATGTTCCCCATGTTTCTGGTAGTGAGAGGGCAAAGAGGAACAAGTTCTTGGAAGGGCTGAATGAGAATCTCTACTCTTTGGTGTTGGCTAATTCACCGACTAGTTATGCGGATGCGGTGGACAAGGCTATGGACATCGAGGAAGGTTTGCAGAACCGTAGGTCTCGTGTTAGTCCGCAAGTAGCTCATGGTAACCGTCCCAACGTTCCAGGCGTGCAACCTTCTCAAGTGTCTCAGTCATCCCAGCCACCTCAGCAGGCTGCCCAACAGTCTGGACACCATAGGTTTAGGTCTCGTGGTCGTTACTTTAAGAAGAAGGCGGGTTCTAGTTATTTTGGCTTGGGCAGTTCGAGCAGCAGTAGTCCCAGGGCCGAGTTCTGTGGTTTTTGTGGAGGAAGCATCCTTCGACGTAGTGTGTTGGAGTTCAGGGTGCTTGTAACAATTGCGGGCAGTATGGACATTTTGTGTGAGTGTGTCCTTTGGCTGAATCTCAGCACACCGCTGCCCCACCGTAGCGTAGACCAGGAGGATCTTTTAGGGATCGTTCTTTCCCTACTCAGCAGCAGAGGATGGGAGAGACTCAGCATAGGCCGTTTCAGCAGCCTGGCCCTTCGCGATTTGGACAGTCTTCCCAGACCCAATTCTCAGGACCTCAGCATTCCCAGGCGAATGCCATGACTAGGGAGCAAGCAGAGGGCACGCCAGAAGGAGTGATTGCAGGTACTTGTAATGTATTTGATTTTCCTGCACGTGTATTTACCACATCTTTGTGTGATGTTGTTTTTGTTGTGACTCCTGCCGGCGCGAGCCTGTACTCCCAAGAGATTTTGTTGAATGGTATTCTTAGGTTTAGTGAGAACTCGTGGTAGCGAATTTGACCCGGTTAGTGATGTGGGATTTCTATTGCATAGTGGGAATGATCGTGTTGTCTAGTTATAGGGCCACCATGGATTGTTTGCATGGCGTTGTACGTTTTTCGGTCCCAATTTGGCGAGAAATGGAATTTCTACGGCCATGATTCCCAATCGAAGATTCCGTTGATCTCTGCTATGGAGATGTTTGGACTATTGTCGTTGGAGAACGCAGGGTTCATGATTTATGTGTTGGATGCATCTTCGACGTCGTGTGTTGAGCTTAGTGACATCCCCATTGTGCGCAATTTCCCTGATGTGTTTTCCAAGGAGATTCTTGGTTTTCCTCCGAGGAGGGAGATTGACTTCATCATTGAGTTGGTACCTGGTACAGCTCCTATCTCGTGAACCTCGTATCGTTTAGCACCAGCCGAGTTGAGGGAGCTTAAGGTACAACTTAGTGATTTGTTGGAGAAGGGCTTTATTAGGCCGAGTATGTCCCCGTGGTGTGAGGATTGAGAAATTCAAATAGTGATTAATCAGTTTTGCTTAGGATTAGTCACGAGTTTTAGGGATTTCGAATTTCATATTTTTGAGGAATTGGAGTTCAGCAGTTGCATTTTGCTAGCAGGAAATGATCCTAGTAGTGTTTTAGCAGTATGGTTTATCGCTGGGAGAAGTAAAGCCAGCAGCGTTTTTATGCGAAGGCTTGCGGGCAATTCAGCTGTTGGTATTTCAGTAGTAGTGTGATCAGTTGTGAGCTATTACGTGATGAAGTCAGCAGTGAGTTGCATGAGCATTCAGCTGGAGAAGAATTTGTTGGCAATTGTTGCGCGGGCATGAGATTGAACGAGATGACGCCACGTGTTGGTAAACCCTAAGGATTTGACTGCTTATGTTCTAGTGCTAATCAGCCGTTGCCTTTGCAAGGGAGTTGATTCAGTAGAGTGATCAGCTGTTGGTTTGAGTGACCAGCTGCTGGTAGTGAGGCGACGTCGTTTTACCTTTGCTAGAGGGTAACGAAACTACGTCGTTTCGATAAGTTGGAACGACAGCGTTTTGGGTGTAACTCTTTGTGTCAGCTGTTGGTTGTGTTGGTCATCAGCTCTTAACAGCGATGGTGACGTGTTCCTCTACGACGTCGTTTGAGATATCTAGCGTGTTCAGCTGTTGGTCGATGGGAGAGAGAGATCTGCTGGCAGCTGAGGAAGTGATGCTACGTCGTTTTGATATTATTTTAGATTCAGCTGTTGGAGCGCTGCGACGTCGTTTTGATTAGTTGGTACGGCGTCGTTTTGATGTCTCGCTGTGTAGTGCAACGTATGATTGTATCAACTGATTAGATTGAAGGTAAACGCTGGTTTCAGTTGTAATATCTCTACCGTAGCATTATCTCGGGATCCCTATATGTCACACCTCTATGCTGCCACTTCACCATGCCGTGAACACATGGATCCATAAGCTCGTAATACATGGAAGCAGAAGTTCAACGGGCTCGATATCCCGCATCCCCTCATCATAAATTGCCACAAATCATTCAAGTCCTCGAGTTTTGTCTTTTAAAAGAAAATGCCTTTAACATTCCATAAAACATTCATGATGCATGCATTCTTAAAATTATGAAAAGCTTAGCCCGTTAATGTATATTTAATCATTTTCTTTAAAACATTACGTACATAGAATACTACATATATGATTAAATATACATTCACGGGCTTCTACATTTTATACTCCGGTCAAAAACTAGTTCAGGAGTCTGGCCCAATACTTCTAGACTTAACATTAGCTTTAACCTAGCCCAAGTCTTAAGGGTTCCTCTTTAAAATTCCTAAGACAATTTGATTTTTACTGATTTCAACACAATTTTGACTTTAGAAATCAAAAGGCTAATTTTGACTAATTCCAAATCGATTATGTCTTTAAAATCAAAAGATTAATTTTACTAATTTCAAAATCAATTTTGACTTAAGACAATCAATTTTGACTTTTAAAAAGAATAACTTAAACAATTTGGACCCAAGGATCGATTTTGACCAAAAGGTCGATTTTGACCAAAAGGCCGATTTTGACCAAATCAAAATCCAATAATAAATTTTGACTCAAATAAAATTCCAAAGACCCCAATTTAGACTAAATACTTAACGTAAACATCAAACTCAATTAAAGTAAAGTTTGACTCAATTTAAAGCATTTGACCATTTTCTTTAAAATTGGACCTATGACTCAAAATTAAAATAACCGGTCCATAATTAAAATAACTCGAACCAACTTTAAAATATTTTGACTCAACACTCGACTAGACGACCCAGTCCAACTGGACCAACTTGTCCAATTAAACCGTCCGACCTTTAAAATATTTTGACTCAACACTCGACTAGACGACCCAGTCCAACTGGACCAACTTGTCCAATTAAACCGTCCGACCCAAAACATAAAATTAAACCTTTAAAATTTCTAATTTACTCCATCATTTGCTAAAAATTCAAACATTTAAAATTTGACTAAATAAAGATCAATTGACCAATTTTGACCAAATAAAATCCCAATGACCAAAATTTGACTTTAAAGTTTGATAAAAGTATTACGCCTATAAATCAAAGGATTTTGACAATAAAATTTTGACTTTCAAATATTCGACCCAATACGCTAAAATTTCCAAAAATCCCATAAATAAAATAAATTCTAAAACTGCTGTAAAACATCTTATGTTTAAAACATCAAATAAGATTATCCACGAACTTTAGTAGCCCCTATGACTCGAAATCTTAATTTTCACAAAAATGATCCGACGAGGCTCACTTCGAGCGACAAAACGGTAAAAATCATTAAAAATTCATTTCTTAACAAATCACTCCTTGTTTCGATCCACATCACCCTAACCCAATATACTAGTCATTAGAACAAATTATAATCAAAAAATATTTAATAACAGACGCCCGCAAACCCACTGTCCACGCACAGACTGCAACCAGGACACGTGCTAGCCACAAAATTCATAACTAATTCGTTCCTCGACCAAATCGTTTCCCGTTTGGACATACGTGACCCTAACTCAATGGGATATCTCCGGCATTCAACCTTGACCACACAGACCACATTGAGCGACGTACCCGACCCCAAAAACTCTACTATCACGCACAGATGACAAGCCAGGACACGTCCTGATCTTAAAATTCGTAACTAATTCATTCCTTAACCAAATTGTCAGGCCCCGTGCTAATTACTAACAATTAACACATAATAAGCGCAAAAACACGGAATGTAAAAATCAGGGCTTAAAAATTTTTCGAAATACAATGGGCCTGAACTCCAAATCATACATTCCAAAATATTCAATACACAAATACTAGTTGACTCAAACTCAAACACAACAGGTAACAACATATAACAAATCAAATGTAGATCCCCAATACATGATAACACGGGGCATCCCCCAGCTCAATACATATCATATATATAAACTGGGACTCAGGGACGTGGGGATCGACCAGCTGAACTTCCACTCTGCCCAGCTTGGTTACCTGAAGCTCCTGCAAATGGGCAACGCAGACCCAAACAATACAAAAGCAGGAAAACAAGTACGAGGTCAAGCCTCAGTACGAAGAGCTATCAAAGCAGATAAACATGCAACATGCTATAATCAATGCTATGAATGCATGAGGCTATCAAATGAAATCGGTCAGCTAGGCCAGTGCATCCACCGGCAAAATCATATCAAGTCGTCTCTATACCACTGTCTATCAACCGGGAAATCATCGGTCCGTGATCATCGGGGCCCTTCAGCCCATCACAGCTCGGCGGTAGACACTCGTATCCGGTAGTCACCGCTCCGACGATAGCGTTGGACTTTTCGGGCACGACCCAAAAGTCGGCCAGTCACAACGTGGCACCCAATCAGGTTATCAAATCAAATCTGTAAATCAGGCTCAAGATTATGCATGAATTCCATTCAATATCCATGCTAGATGCATACAATTTATAATACGTGAAGCAAAACATAACTCAATCAATTCCATCATCTAAATTCACGTAAGCCACATAACAGCAGTTCACAACATCGAAAAATAGACATGTTCACGCTCAAGCTGCTAAGGGCTGCTCAAATCGTACCTTAATTCCTCAACAAACTACCTCAAAAAGGCACGGCAATCACACTGCCTAAGGAAGCAGATTCTCCTGGCTTTGCAATTCACGGCAGAAGGCTTCCTAGAAGCTGAAATCTGGAATCATACACAAGAGATTCAAGAAATGGCTAACACAATTCTACCTCCAACTTCCTACCAAAAACTCACGGCAAACCCTAACTCGAAAAACGGAGGTCGGAATCAACGGGAACTGGCGATATAAGGTGACGGTGAACAGTAGCTATTTCGAGGGTTTCGAGTTTGAGGATAAGAAATATCAGGTCTGGAATGCTCTAAGTGTAACTCAACACTTATCTTTATATCCTATACTCAAAAAGCTACAAGGCAAGTCAAACATCGACAAAAACAGAGTCCTACAACTCAAAATATCGCAAAACAGATCCCTCGAGCGATAACAATGGCCACCAGATTCCTGCGCTTCAACAATTCTTGCGTATAAGTCAAAACGACTGCGTATAAGCACTACCAGATCCCAGCGCTCAACGCAACGCTCCAAGCCAAAACGACAGCGTTTAAATAGAACAGATCCCAGCGCCAAAACACGCGCAAAACGCAAGACAGATCTCAGCGCTAAAACACGAAACGACGTCGCAGGCTAAACAAATCTTAGCGCTTAACGGAAACAGATCTCACGCTAAAAGCAACAGATCTCAGCGCCTCAACTCAAACAGATCTCAGCGCTCCATACGTTGCTCTCTCACGCAAATCCAAAACAACGGCGTGTGAGCAAAAATAGATTCCACGCCTGCGCAACATCAGATGTCAACGCTTCTCGTTGACCAACTCGTGAAATCTGCTTACGTCAGCAGATCTCTCACTCTGAACAGATCTCACGATCCAGCTTTATCTAATTCGAACAGCTTTCACCAAAACGCAGCGTTTACTCTTCTTTTCGCGACAAAACACGCAACGCTAAGGGAAAAACAGATCTCTATCAAAATCAATCCAAACCTCAACATTTCTCGACCAGATTTCACCCGAAAACACAAACTAAAATATGGACAATCCCAACTAGAGATCTGAATATTTTCCAAATCAGATTTCACCAAAATTCGAAATTCCAGAAATCTAAATTCTTAATTCTCGTGACTAATCTAACTCAAAATCCGATTAATCACTAATTAGAAATCTGATTCCTCACATTCTCCCCACCTTAAGAGATTTCGTCCTCGAAATCAAAGACAAACCAAGGCAGAAACAATCAAACATGCAAATCAGCGCAAACAACTCAACAAATTCAAAGCAAAACCAGATACGCAAAACAGATCCCTCGAGCGATAACAATGGCCACCAGATTCCTGCGCTTCAACAATTCTTGCGTATTAGTCAAAACGACTGCGTATAAGCACTACCAGATCCCAGCGCTCAACGCAACGCTCCAAGCCAAAACGACAGCGTTTAACTAGAACAAATCCCAGCGCCAAAACACGCGTAAAACGCAAGACAGATCTCAGCGCTAAAACACGAAACGACGTCGCAGGCTAAACAGATCTTAGCGCTTAACGGAAACAGATCTCACGCTAAAAGCAACAGATCTCAGCGCCTAAACTCAAACAGATCTCAGCGCTCCATACGCTGCTCTCGCGCGTAAATCCAAAACAACGGCGTATGAGCAAAAACAGATTCCACGCTTGCGCAACATCAGATGTCAACGCTTCTCGTTGACCAGCTCGTGAAATCTGCTTACGTCAGCAGATCTCTCACGCTGAACAGATCTCACGATCCAGCTTTCTCTAATTCGAACAGCTTTCACCAAAACGCAGCGTTTACTCTTCTTTTCGTGACAAAACACGCAACGCTAAGGGAAAAACAGATCTCTATCAAATTCACTCCAAACCTCAACATTTCTCGACCAGATTTCACCCGAAAACACAAACTAAAATCTGGACAATCCCAACTAGAGATCTGAATATTTTCCAAATCAGATTTCACCAAAATTCGAAATTCCAGAAATCTAAATTCTTAATTCTCGTGACTAATCTAACTCAAAATCCGATTAATCACTAATTAGAAATCTGATTCCTCACATTCTCCCCACCTTAAGAGATTTCGTCCTCGAAATCAAAGACAAACCAAGGCAGAAACAATCAAACATGCAAATCAGCGCAAACAACTCAACAAATTCAAAGCAAAACCATAAATTTACCTGGAAATTCTGCACGATCAGTGCTCAAACAGATGAGGCCAATCCTGTCTCATCTTTTCCTCAACTTCGAGGTTGCTTCTTCTCGGCCATGCTTGCTCCATTGGACCATCACCAACGGAATTATCTTGTTTCTCAGCTGTTTCTCCTTCCTATCCAAGATCTGCACCGGATATTCGACATAACTCAAGGCAGAATCCAGCTCAACTTCGTCAGTTCTCAAAACATGGGACCGATCCGGTGTTAGAGTAGATGCCCAACTAGCCAACTTGTGGCGTGTGGGTTTATAGACTCTTGTATGAAACAATCTTTATATATGATATTCGCATTTATTTATATGGCATTCTTTACTTTCATTGTGTGTATGATGATTTACAATTGCGTTGAGTAAAGACCTAGAATACACTAAAGTGTATGTTAGATGTGATAGTGGGTATGACGGCTATCATGAAACACATCTAATAGTCACTGTGTATTCTGAACTGTTTCTAGTCGATTGGGCCGTCAAAATGAGGATAAGGCCGCCCAAGTTCGAGACTAGTATCTGCGATGCGAATTACCATGTTTCATTGGTAGGGAACATTGTGATGTTCTGAGCATGCAGATAGATAGTGACCTAGTGATCTATCGAACTACCCTCCTTCGGACTTTCCAAGTGGTTACCATTTGTCGAGTGGATAAGTCCGAGGTCTTGGTTGTACTGATTAGTCCTCACGACTCGAAACGTCATTGAGACTCTACATGATAGGCGTCTCACTTTGACCCGTTTGCCGACTAACTTGGGGTCATAAGGCGTCGGGATTGGGTGAGACCCCGATGCATGTAGGAGTCGATGCATCGCTGTCGAGGATTCACCGCTCGCAGACATGCGTGGATATCCTATGCTATCTGAGGGGATAATAGTGTATAAATCTCTGGCCAGAGTACTAGAAGTGTTTTAGGTAAATGTGTTTACCTAGTTACACTCGTGATGTCACTATTCGATCTCCAAGATGTATGCATAGCTATCGGATCTATAGCGACTCTCGATTTA
>KV017235.1:7392-25597 GCA_001598015.1 Dorcoceras hygrometricum
TGCGCCTGAAATCATTTCTATCGACAGATCTTTCCTTGAAGAAGATGAATGAACAGTTCCTTGCTGTTGAGAGATTTGTCGCGGTAAACAAGATTCAACCATTTGCAAATTTCAGCACTGATGACGTCATCATATCTGTTGGGAACGTTGTAGCTGAATATAATGGTGACGTCATGATGTCTGATATTCTACTGTGGCTGACGTCATCAAATCTGTTGAAGCAAACAATGTCGAGTTGAACTAACTGTTTACGAAAGCTATCGATAGTAGACGTTACTTGCACTATTTCCAAAAACAATACTGTAGCGAAATCTGATGTCAACAGCGATAAATAGTATTGTTTCAAGATCTGTCGCATTTTATAAATAAAATCGTATTTTGTCGATAAAATCAAATTTTAATCAACAAAATCATATTTAATTTATAAAATCATATTTCAAAATTAAAATCGTATTTTGCAATTTAATTGCATCAATTTGGGCTTAAAAACAATTTTAATCATGCAGATAATCTAATTAACATGCATAAATTAAATAATCCAATTATTTATCCACAAAATCATATTTTAATTACGAAATCGCATTTTATAAATAAAATCGTATTTTGTCGATAAAATCAAATTTTAATCAACAAAATCATATTTAATTTATAAAATCATATTTCAAAATTAAAATCGTATTTTGCAATTTAATTGCATCAATTTGGGCTTAAAAACAATTTTAGGCCCAAAAATCTCAAAATTTAAAAATCGACCAAAACGGGCCCGATATCGAATATCGGCCCGAAAACCTCACGGGCCCGATATCGAATATCGGCCCGAAAACCAAAACGGGCCCGATATCGAATAACGGCCCGAACTAAACCCTAGAAAACAAACCAGCCGTCACGACATCACCGGAGCATCACCGGCGGTGGCCGCCGCCAACAAATCGTGCGCGGCACAAGGCCGTGCGGGGCACAAGGCCGCGCGCGGCCGCGACAAGCGCGGCGCTCCCATGCGCCATCGTGCGGAGACACAAGCGGAGCAGCGGCCAACGATTGGCCATGATGCGCGACCAGCGTGCATCTCCTGTGCGTCCAGCAGCACGCAACCATGCGCTGGACACAGGCCAGCGGTCGCGCGCCATGCGCGGCCAGCGCGCAGGCGTTGCGCGCGCTCATGCGCGCGGCGATGATGAGGAGGCACCGCCAAGCGCGGCGGCGCCGTGGCCGATGCAACGTCGATTTTGTTTCGTTTTGATTCTGAAAAATTGAAAGTTAGATACAATAAGGCAGCAATTGTATTGAAGGATCCGAGCCTTGGCTCTGATACCACTGTTGGGAACCGTGGCGGATCCGGATCCCGTCTCCCGGCGAGGCAGCGGAAGAACAAAATTAGGCCGGGAAACGTTCAATACAATTCAAAAATAACACAATATGAACCATTCATAGGGTGTTTAGTCAGTTACCTTGCTGGCGTATAGGCGCCTGGCTCCGACCAGTTTCACGAGGAAACCGGCACTTCACGGTAGGCGGCGGTAGATTACGTCAATCAGGTCCATGACCGGAAGGGAGTCTCCTTCGTCAGCCTGCACTAGAAGTCCTGACGAGATCAGCACGAACGGAAACTCCTCGA
The DNA here is from genome assembly GCA_001598015.1 of Dorcoceras hygrometricum. Taxonomy (NCBI): domain Eukaryota; kingdom Viridiplantae; phylum Streptophyta; class Magnoliopsida; order Lamiales; family Gesneriaceae; genus Dorcoceras; species Dorcoceras hygrometricum. Next base: position 9,008 of record KV017235.1, read on the forward strand.
AAAATTGGCCGGAACAAATTCCGGCGAGGGGCGGCGACGCGGCGACGCAAAGGCGGCGACGGCGACGATATTAGAGAGAGGAGGGAGAGGCGGCCGAGAGGTGTGCTAGGGTTAAGGTTATGTTGAGTGTCTCATGTTATGATTAAGGCATTAAGTCTAATTAAATGACTAGTGATAAACTTGGACCGGCCCAACGGGCCCGGGTCCAACGTATGAACATTCGGTTCATCCCTATCACCGTGACTTCATCATAACTCCGATCGCCGATCAGATCGGACCGATCGAATCAGTTTCCAAAACTGAACGTTATGATGTGAAAAACAATTTTTCAGAACACCAGTGCAAAATGACCGTTTTGCCCCTCAACAGCGGGAAATCACGATTTTACCCCTGTTGACTTTTAGGAAGTCGCACTCCCCAAAATCCTACTCAAGTGCTCAACACATTGAGCTTAGTTTCCATGCGGGAATCTCGAATCCAGTACTTGTGTGACCCTCAATGGTTCAGGGATACAGCTAGCCGTGGGCCCACAACCATTGTGGCTCCGGAATCACAATTCTGGACTTGCCCATCGGATCATGGTGCGTCTAGCAACATCGCCCCATGATCCCCTAGGTATCACTGATAGTGCCTGCAAGAACCAGTTGGTCGTGGTTAGCGTACAGTACGGTCCTTTCAATCCATATATCCCGATCATATCAACGACCATTGGTAAATCGAGAGTCGTTATAGATCCGATAGCTATGCATACATCTTGGAGATCGGATAGTGACATCGCGAGTGTAACTAGGTAAACCCATTTACCTAAAACACTTCTAGTACTCTGGCCAGAGATTTATACACTATTATCCCCTCAGATAGCATAGGATATCCACGCATGTCTGCGAGCGGTGAATCCTCGACAATGATGCATCGACTCCTACATGCATCGGGGTCTCACCCAATCCCGCCGCCTAATGACCTCAAGTGAGTCGGCAAACGGGTCAAAGTGAGACGTCTATCATGTAGAGTCTCAATGACGTTTCGAGTCGTGAGGACTAATCAGTACAACCAAGACCTCAGACTTATCCACTCGACAAATGATAACCACTTGGAAAGTCCGAACGAGGGTAGTTCGATAGATCACCAGGTCACTATCTATCTGCATGCTCAGAACATCACAATGTTTCCTACCAATGAAACATGGTACTTCGCATCGCAGATAACTAGTCTCGAGCTCGGGCGGCCTTATCCTCATTTTGACTGCCCAATCGACTAGGAACTAATTCAGAATACAGAGTGACTATTAGATGTGTTTCATGATAGCCGTCATACCCACTATCACATCTAACATACACTATAGTGCATTCTAGGTCTTTACTCAACGCAATTGTTAATCATCATACAACACAATGAAAGTAAAGAACGCCATAAATAAATGCAAATATCATATATAAAGATTGTCATATACAAGAGTCTATAAACCCACTCGCCACAAGTTGGCTAGTTGGGCATCTACTCTAACAGTATACCCCATCCCGCAAAATCTTCCTTTCCAGGTTGGAGGCTTAGCTACCATCTTTCTTCAACAGATTGTGCCTCTACGGACTGTCCCGTGCTTGATTTTACCAAATTCATTGTTTGAAGTTTTTTTCTAGCCAACTGTGGTGTACTACTGGTTTCTGCTGTACTGCTATCATTGCCATCATAGCCTAAACCAGATTTGTCACCAGTTGGCTTCATGGCTCCATGCAGTTTATCCAGGAAAGCAGAAGACTTGGTCCAGGAGCTTATTATACCAGCTAATCGCTGATTCTCATAGAGCATCTCCTGTGACCTGCTTTTCAACTCCTCATTATCAGTTGCAAGCTTACTTAGAGCAGCTTGCATATCGTTTGAGCTAAAAAGCTCAGCTTTTGTTGCACAGCTCTTTCTATCAGCTTTGACTTCCTCGAATGATTGAGAAAGCTTCTTGTACTCTTGAACCATGTCATTATGTGATGTGACAAGGTCCTCACGTGTGAATTCTAGATTGGAAAAAATCAAATACCTCATCAGTGTCATCAACCATGAGACACTGTATGTTAGGACAAAATTTATTAGTTTTGGTGATAACAAGAATAAGACAAGATGCTATTGGACAATCAGTTGTCGCATTCTACAGGAGTATTTTTATCTATCTACAGTGGTTATTCAGCAGTTGGGGCATTCGAGAGAAATCAGCAGATGGTATGCGATCAGCAGATGAACTGTTTAAGATATTCAGCAGATAGATTCCTTACGAGCAATCAACAGGCACATATAAGTGATTAGCGTGTTTTTGGTAAGGATTGGTAAACGACAGGGTTTAGATAAGTTAGAACGACGTCGTTGGAGTGCACAGTTACATATCAGCAGTTGAACAAAGAAGAGTAATCAGCAGATACATTCTTGAAGAGAATCAGCAGTTGCTTAGTGTATTCCGTTTAAGTCGAAACGACAGCGTTTGGATAAGTTGAAGCGACAGCGTATTGATTGGCTTAGACAAATCAGCAGATGCTTTCTTCAAAGTATATCAGCAGACAGTTGGTTGTTCAATAGTTTATATTTCAGCAGATGGCTACAGTGAACTTCAACCAGCAGATGATGTTGTCATGCAGTTGCATTACAAAGATAACAAAACGGCGTCACTTGAATAAGTTGACACGACATCGTTTTAACACTAAAGGAATCAGTCGATGGAAAAACACAAATGTATTTCAGCAGGTGAATTCTTCCAAGTGTTATTCCAGTCGAAGAATCTTTGACAACGTTGATGGAAGTGAGTGCTGGTTATCAAAGTTATTTCAGGCGCAAGCTCAAAGTGATTCAAATACGATCGTTCACTCAAATGGAAAAGATCTGTAGGATCATACAGTTGCCTGGAATTAAGGAGACAAGTTAGGTACTATTTTGGGTAAATAGTACAATGTACAGAGGCCGTTTCTCCATGCTTGCACAAATATGGAAAGAAGACAAATTGACTCTGTCAGTGAGCAATTTACCTTGTAGTGGAGCAGGAATTACGGTGTACGATTTTGGCAGTAATTCAAACGGGATTCATTTCCTTTGGAGAATTTTTGTGATCGTTGCAATCGAAGCCTATATATATCAGCAGCAGTGTTGAAGAAAATACACTTCGCTTTCAATCTATTGCGGTCACGCTGTCAAACTATCTTCTTGAGCTATACTCTGTTGAAATCTTCAAAAAGCTCAAAGACTCGAAGAACCTAACAGTTGATCTTCATTGAAATACCTTCGAGTCAATCTTCTGGTTACTTTATTGTAATCGAGTTTCATTGTTGAAACCAGAAGATTTTTACAGTCTCTAAATATGTGTTTTCATTGTCATATTCTATTGAGTCTGTAACAAAATGTCTTTGTAAAGAAGTTCGAAAAACTATCTAGTGTTGTAAACCAGCAGCGAAGTCTGCGTGAAGTGTTGTGAAGTGCTAGGAGTTCTCGTAGCTGCGGGTTACGGGATCGGGTGTTTGTAGAAGTGCTACTCTCATCAAAGTCTTCTAGTGATACCTTCCGAGGAGGAAGAAGGGTAGACGTAGGACATTGAAGTCCGAACTTCCAGAAACAAATTCTTGACTCAATCTTTTACATACAGCATTTATTTACTGTTGCACATTATTCACTGTTCACAAACCAATCGGCCTTTTTCCGCACAAATATTGTTGGCTGAGAAGTTTGCATAAATCTGAGATCCAAAACATTTTAAAAGAGGTTTGAAATAGAAAAATCGAAGGAGTTCATTCAACCCCCCCCCTTCTGAACTCCTATTTACTTAGTGATCCTATTTCTGGGACCTTCTGAACTCCTATTTACTTAGTGATCCTATTTCTGGGACCATGAAGTGGTATCAGAGCAGGCAATCTCAGTTATTGAACAGTTATCTTTGTGCTTTACATCATACTAATATGTCTACCTCACAAAACAAGATTCCTTTGTTCTCCAGAGATGAATACGATAACTGGAAGATTCGCATGCAGGCGCATCTTGCTGCTATGGATGACGAAATGTGGAATGTTATTACTGATGGGCCATTGAAGATAATGAAACCCAATCTTGCGTTTTCTGTATCAAATGGCGAGGCTCAGTTTCTTGAGAAAGCCAGACATGAGTACACCAACGATGACAAGAAGAAAGCAAACTTGGACAATGTGGCCAGGGATATCCTATACAAAACGCTGGACAAAGACAAAAACATGTTCAGCAAAATCAAGACCTGTGCCACGGCAAAAGAAATCTGGGAAAAGCTTGTCCAGATCTGCGAGGGCAATGATGAAACTAAAGAAAACAAACTTACTGTGGCCCAGTAGAAGTATGAGGCGATCAAAATGAAAGATGGAGAGACAATGGCGGATTTTGACGAGCGTTTCAGTGCTGTGGTGATCGAGCTGAATAGTCTTGGCAAAGAATACAGCAACCGTGAACTGGTGCTGAAAGTGATGAGGGCACTGCCAAAGGAATGGGATGTGAAGACTATGGCAATGCGAGAGTCCAAGGATCTAAACAAAATGGAGCTTCATGACCTGTTTGCAAATCTAAAAGCATATGAATTTGAATTGGAAACAAGATCAGAAGCTGGTCCATCAACTTCCCAGCCGACTGAATAGTTATCTTTGTGCTTTACATCATACTAATATGTCTACCTCACAAAACAAGATTCCTTTGTTCTCCAGAGATGAATACGATGACTGGAAGATTCGCATGCAGGCGCATCTTGCTGCTATGGATGATGAAATGTGGAATGTTATTACTAATGGGCCATTGAAGATAATGAAGCCCAATCTGGCGTTTTCTGTATCAAATGGCGAGGCTCAGTTTCTTGAGAAAGACAGACATGAGTACACCAATGATGACAAGAAGAAAGCAAACTTGGACAATGTGGCCAGGGACATCCTATACAAAACGCTGGACAAAGACAAAAACATGTTCAGCAAAATCAAGACTTGTGCCACGGCAAAAGAAATCTGGGAAAAGCTGGTCCAGATATGTGAAGGCAGCGATGAAACAAAAGGGAACAAGTTGACAGTGGCTCAGCAAAAATATGAATCAATCAAGATGAAAGACGGCGAAACAATGATTGAATTTGACGAGCACTTCAGTGCAATTATCATCGAGTTGAACAGCCTGGGCAAAGAATACAGTAACCGGGAGTTGGCCTTGAAAGTGATGAGAGCATTACCTAACGAATGGGACGTAAAGACGATGGCCATGAGAGAGTCCAAGGATCTGAACAAGATGGACCTCCATGATTTATTTTCAAATCTAAAGGCCTATGAGTTTGAGCTCGAAACCATATCAGAAGCGCCTTCAAAATTCCAACCGACAAAAGCTCTTGCTGCTACAACCGTTGAACAGTGCTCACCCAGCACTAGCAAGTCTGTTGACCAGCTCAGCGACGATGTTATGTCCCTCTTCGTTAAGAAGTTTGGGAAATATCTGAGAAGATCTTTCAACCCTTCTACTTCTTTCAATAATTTTAATAAATCTGATAAATTTGCATCTGACTTAACCTGCTATAATTGTGATCGCCCAGGGCATTTCGCTGTTGATTGCAACAGACCCAAGAGAGACGATAGAAACAAGCGAGATGATAGAAGAGCTGACGATCGATACAGGAAAGAAGAGCGATACAGACGTGATGAGGAAGATAATGAAAGAACTGTTGATAGGTCCAAGGACAAATCCAAGGACAAATTCAAAGAAAGATCGAACGACAAATGATGAAGACCAGCAGCAACAAAAGATTCAGTCGCAAGCATGACCGCAAGGTGTTGGTGGCTGAGGAAAGCACCAAAAGCTGGGCGGATAGTGACTCAGACTCATCCAGCAGCAGCTCATCTTCAAGTGATAGTGAACAGGAGGAAGTTCACTGCTTCATGGCTGACCAAACAGACGATGATGAGGTATTTGATTTTTCGAATGTTGAATTTACACGTGATGACCTTGTCATAGCACTAAATGATATGGTCAAAGAGTACAGGAAGCTTTCTCACTCATTCGAGGAAGCTAAAGCTGAAAACATGAGTCTCAAGAGTAGTTCGATTGACTCAAATTCTGATGAGTTTGAGGATATTGACATTCTAAAGACTGAGTTGAGTAAGCTACAAGCTGAGAACGAGATGCTGAAAGATGAGACCAGTGAGCTCAAAGCTGAAATTGAAGCATTGAATCAATTGGTGAGCTCCTGGAATCATTCTTCTCGAGTTCTTCACAAATTGAACGAATATCAAAAACAAGCCAGTGATAAGACTGGTGTGGGATTCAACAATAGTGAGTTCAGTGAAGGAGAGACAAGTACTCAATCACGACCAGCCTATGACAAGTTCAATAAAATGATCTTTGTCAAAGCTGACATGATATATAACTGCCTTGAGTCGGTGAAATATGATAATCAGAACCCTCCAAAGCTGAGCGAAAATGGAAAAGCTGGTATCGGCTTTTCAAGGAACATTCTAATGGCTTCTAATCTAGCTACTGGGGCAAATGTCTCATCAAAATCTATCCCTTCCATTTGCCTAAAGCCTTGCGCTACCAGCCTAGCTTTGTTTCTAGTTACTATGCCATCTTCATTCAGCTTATTTCTAAAGACCCAACGAGTACCTATGACTGAAAGATTTTTAGGTCTAGGTACAAGTTGCCAAACATTATTACGCTTAAACTGGTTTAATTCTTCCTGCATAGCTTCTATCCAGCTTGGGTCTGCTAAAGCTTCATCTATTTGTTTTGGTTCTATATGTGAGATGAATGCAGAATCAAAAAGATCGTGAGATAGCTGGCCTCTAGTGCGAACAGGGGATTCGAAATTACCTATGACTTGCTCAGGTGGATGATTTCTATTCCACCGAAGATCAAGTCCAATGGGATTTGATTGTTGTTCCCCCTGAATTGCTTGATGAGTTGCAACGACTGGATCAGCAGACGCCAATTGATGTTGTGAATCGCTAGCTTGTGCGTCTGCTTCCTGTCGGTAGGAAGTGCTTGCTGCTGGTGCATCAGCAGGTGGACTTGATGCGCTGCCTGCTGGTTCACCAGCTGGTAGCCTTGATGCTTGTTGAATATCTCTTGCGACTGATTGATCAGCAGGAGATACCAATTGATAATTTCTCGCGACTGGTTGTCCAGCAGGTAAACTTGATGTAATTTGGGAATTGCTTGCTGCTGGTTGGCCCGTCGATGGTTGAGCGTCGTCTGATTGTATATTACTTTGATTCTTCGACGCTTCTCCTCCAGCAGCTGGTGCACTTGTAATTTGATCCTGCGGCTGATCCATGTTAGTTAAATCAAAAAAGATACCTGCATCAGATTTAGGTTCAAAGGCTGTTAGATGCTTCTTGCCATTATTATGAATGAAGCACTTGCATCCAAACACCCTGAAATAAGAAATATCAGGCTTTTTGCTATTCCAGATCTCATAGGGGGTTTTATCGTGCATCCTATTAATCATTGATCTTTTTTGAGTATAACACGCTATGTTAACTGCTTCTGCCCAGATTTTTTGCGAAATGCCTGAATAAGCAATCACAGATCTAGTAGCTTCTTTTAAAGTGCGATTTCTCCTCTCACCTAGGCCATTTTGCTGAGGAGTTCTAGCTGCTGAAAGCTCATGCTTTATTCCAATGTCATCCAGATAAGAAGATAATTTTTTATTTAAAAACTCTATTCCTCGATCACTTCTTATCCGGTTGACTGTACAAGATTTTTCATTTTGCAAACGTTTTAAAAGCCTAATCAACTGGTCAGCGGTATCAGATTTTTCATTTAAAAATACCACCCAAGTATATTTGGAAAAATCATCAACAACTACTAGGGTGTAGTTCATTCCCCCTAAGCTGGTTATAGAAACAGGACCAAAAAGATCCAAATGCAAAAGCTCTAAGCTTCGGGAAGAACGTTTACCGCCTTTTGTTTTGAAAGTAGATTTAATTTGCTTTCCCAGCTGACAAGCTGCACAAATCTTGTCATTTGAAAAACTGATTTTTGGCAGACCAGAAACCAAATCATGTTGACTCAATTTAGCAATTGTTTTGAAATGCAAATGATTCATTCTCTGGTGCCAAAACCAGCTCTTGGAAGAGCCAGCTGCGAGGCACAATTGTTCAGGTGCCTGCTGATCTGACCAGTCGATAATGTAGGTGTTCCCAGAACGTCTACCTACCAACACGATCAGACCAGTTGAGTTCTGAACTGTGCACGTGTGTTGTTGAAAATTAACAAGAAAACCTTTGTCACAAAGCTGACTGATACTTATCAGATTGTAACGCAAGTTATCAAAAACAAGAATATCAGAAATAGAAATGTTACCATGGGTAAGCTTACCCTTACCCACAGTGTTACCGTAGGCATTGTCTCCAAAGACTATTTTTGCTCCTTTGTGAGGAATCACATGTTTCAGCAGCTTCGGATTGCCAGTCATATGTCTTGCGCAGCCGCTGTCCAGGTACCATATTTTTTATGTGTCTGCTGGTTCGTACCTGCTGACCTGCACACAAGAAAAGCACTTTTGATACCCAATTTTACTTGGGTCCAGATTGGATTACCCCTTTCGGGACCCAGATTTGAATATTCCTTACGGTTTTTCCAGTTCTAGGATCCACGAAAGTATGTGCAAAATCACGTGGAGATCTTTTGAGTTTTGGTTTCATATTTTGATCATATTGATCTCTCCTCTGCTGAAACTTTTTCCAATCCGATTTAACCTTCTTTGAGTTATGCCACGACTGGTTAGGAACAAATGGTTTTTGACTAGCTTTCGTTTTGTCTTTGTCCAATCTGTTCTTTAGCCAGTTAGTGGCGTCTTGACAGAGGAAGTGTACGTTGCACAACCTTCTGGCTTCTTTGATCATACAAATCCAGAGTTTGTTTACAAACTGGACAAGGCTCTATATGGGTTGAAGCAAGTACCCAGAGCCTGGTATGATACACTCACAAAATTCCTGCTTGAGCATCAATTCACAATAGGCACAGTAGATAAGACGTTGTTCAAATTTTCTAAGGATGGTCACGTTTTGCTTGTTCAAATTTACGTTGATGATATTATTTTTGGGTCAACTAACCCCAAACTGTGCAAGAAGTTTTCCAAATTGATGCAGGACAAGTTTGAAATGAGCATGATGGGGGAGCTGACATTCTTCTTAGGCTTACAAGTGCGCCAGTTGGAGAATGGAATATTCATCAACCAGGCTAAATACACAAAAGAACTGCTGAAGAAATTTGGAATGGAAAATAGTTCAGCAGCAGCGACTCCCATGAGTTCCATGATCAAACTCGACAAAGATGAAGGTGGAACTGCCATTGAGGTATCGTGGTATTATAGGCTCTTTGCTTTATTTGACTGCTAGCAGAACAGACATCATGTTTTCTGTCTGTATGTGTGCTAGGTTTCAAGCAGAGCCAAAGCAATCACATTACATTGCTGTAAAGCGAATATTGAAATATTTCAAGGGTACTCCTAACGTGGGTCTTTGGTATCCCAAAGACTCCGGCTTTGAACTAATTGGGTACAGTGATGCAGATTACGCAGGTTGCAGGATTGATCGCAAGAGCACAAGTGGAACATGTCAATTTTTAGGGGATCGATTGATCTCTTGGTTTAGTAAGAAACAGACGTCAATTGCCACATCAACTGCTGAGGCGGAATATCTTGCTGCTGGCAGTTGTTGCGCACAAATCCTCTGGATTCAACATCAATTGAAGAATTATGGCATTGATGCTTCTGAAGCTCCTATTCTCTGTGACAACACAAGTGCAATTGCAATCACCCAGAACCCTGTACTACACTCACGGACCAAGCACATCGATATCAGGCATCACTTCATAAGAGACCACGTGCTAAAGAAGGACGTTCAGCTGGAGTATGTGTCTACTGAGCAGCAAGTAGCTGATATTTTCACAAAGCCTCTGCCGGACGCTAAGTTTTCTTATTTTAGAAACTCTTTAGGTCTTCTTGAATTGCCTTGATTGTTTGTGTACTAACGCATATTGCAGGTTGATTAGCCGTTGCTTAAATCATCAGTAGGTCTTTTGTTCAGGGGGAACAATAAACCTATCTGCTGAAACAAGCGTCTCTTGCGTTGGGAGTGTATTAGTCGTAGGGGGAACCAGGAGCTGATTTAATAAGCGTGACGTCAGCAGAACATGTTGCGGCTGGACATACTCAGCTGTTGCGTGTATACTGCTGATGCTTATAAGTTACCAGCTCTTGCCACCCTCAACGCAAAATTGAATCAGCAGCTGTGACTTTATACCTTTGGTGCGAAGTTATCTATTTTTGCACTTCATTTGATTAAAATTTTGGAAAATATTTTACACCGTACGATCAAAATATTTTGAAAATTTTTCAAATCTTTTTCAAAATTGTACGCGCTAACGGATGGTTGACACGTGTCTTACCATGCAAAAAGTCACATCGAAATCTTCTCTCTCCAAAATCTCTTCGCATTCTTTACTTATTTACCGCATGACTGTTCATTCTCTTTTACGTTACACATTTGCTTTCTCTCTAGCATATCTATCTTGTACGCTCTCTCTATCACAAAGATTTTACAGGTGTTTCTATCTACAATCCACAATCAGAAATGGCTTCATCATTTTACAGTAACTCTCAGCACGTTGATTTTGAATCCGTTCTCAGCATTGATGACCAAGGTATGGTTTCGATGTTTAAAGCTCTTATGGCATCCGGCCTTGCAGGTTTTCTGGGATTTCCAGCAGTTATTTATGAAGATGCTTTAGTGGACTTCTTTGAGAACGCTTCGGTTCGTGAGGGTGTTATTATCAGTACTATGGCTGGGCAGTTGGTGGAAATATCTGAGGAATGGTTTGCAAAGTCTTTTGACCTTCCTGTAGATGGTTTGGGAGATCTATCGGAGATTCCCAAGGATGTGATTTTTGATGCTCGAAGCATCGTATCTTTGTCAGGGGAGCCAGTGAGTCTTTCGGGAAGGAAGAATCAGATGAAATTTGAGTTTCGTCTTCTGTGCGACATAATGGCGAAAGCTATTTCTGTGAAGGCAGGGTCCTTCAATGCCATAACTGTTGAGAAGTTTTCTTTGATTACGGCAGTTTTTTGCAGTATACGGATGAACTGGGCTAAGATTTTGTTCAGCATTTTTAAGAGAATGGTGACTCCGGGATCCAAGCAAGCCAAGGGCTTCGCTATTCAAATCAGTCTTTTGCTGGCGAATATTTCTAATCTGGAATTAGGCGCATCTTCAGAGTTTCCTGCTTCCAAAATCCTCACTAAAAAGACTGTGCATCGATTTATCTCTATTAATGATCGAGATGGTGCAGAGGAAGCTACTGGGGCAACCAAGCAAAGGGCTGCCTCGAAGAAAAGACATGCTACTGATGTTGGAGCAGCAGTGACTAAAAAGAAAAGGACTTCAAAGAGGAAATTATCTTTGGAGACAGTGGTCGTTGTCCAGGAAGCAGTCCCTATTCAAAGTGTCCCTGTTTCAACAGATACAGAGCCTATGGTTGAGGACCAGCAGGCAGATTTCAGTCAAGAGCAACCAGCTGATGAGCCTCCCACTGTTAAATCAGCTGCTTCCACTGAGGAGAAACATTGGTTTGATCTCTCATATGAAGAACTTATTGCGAAATGGGCTGCTGAACGCCCAGTTACCTCTCCTACTGATTCTAATGATGAAATCGAGGATGATAAACCAGCTGTTGACAATCCCGACACTATTATCAATCAAGTTCTTCAACATTTGGATTCTACTTCAGATGATAAGAATGTTGAGCCAGTTGAAGAAGCAGCAACTATGGGTATTGTCACTGCTGGTGAGGACCAGCAGGTACACGAATTTTTGGCTCAAAAAGCAAATGATGATCTGCTTGATGATGATGAGCAAAAGTCACTGGAAGATATTCTTCTGGCGATTCCAGTTGACGTTCCATTGCCTTCTGCTGGCATGGAAATTACAAAGATTGTGATGGGCCAAGAGATAAAGATTCCAGGAGTCTCTGAAAAGACTTGGTTCCTAAGCAGCCTTCCTCAAATTCCTGCTGATCATAGAGGAAAGGCGATTTTGGTGGAGAAAGACCCGATTAAGGGCATCCAGCTCAGGAGCATTACTTCTTGATATGTGTAGATATTGATTTGCTCGTGGATTTGCGTGCAAAGTTAATTTATGAAGTCGCTCTATTCTTTAATTCTTTCAGTTTGAAGAAACTGGCTACAATCAATATTGAGGAGATGTATAAGAAAGAAGAGCTAGTTTTGTCCTGGGGCGAAACAGAGTCGCCTCAGGTAGCCATTCAGCGGAAGCTATACATTTTGATCAAATATAGAGAGGTGTTGGTGAGGAAGTTTTTGGAATCCTGGAGGGCCAATTTTGTTCCTGGCCAAGGCTCCACAGCGGTTGATCTCAAAGTTATAAATTTGCTTACAGACCTTCACCTATCTATTTTGAAGGAATTGGCTAAGGAGGCACGCGCCCATGGTCTTTTATGGAAAAATCCTTGTTGTTCTACGATTTTTGAGGGGAGCCCAAGAGATCGAGGCGCCATAATTGCCCGAAACAACACCCACACTCCATCCAGGTGCTGGATTAGAACTATGCTATATGTTAATGGAGAGTGGATTGTTGAACCTTGTGCTGATCGATGGGTTAAGATTCCCCGGATGGTTATCTCTAATGAAGTTCATCGCCACCGACAATATGATGACACTCTCCCTTCAGTGAGTGTATTTTTCAGGCTGATGAGAAAAAGGTGGGCTGATGTTTGTTTGGAGGTAGCTGAATTTTGTGGTTCTCGAAGACTATTACCAGTTGGCTCCATCAACTTTTGTAGAGCATTAGAGATTGTTGAGACCGATTCTTGTGTTGATTTTCTCCAGCCGACAGTGTTTACTCTTCGTCTTTCTCAGTTTTGTACAGTTCACATTCAGTACAGTTTGTTTAGCAGATTGTCTACTACAGATATTTCAGATTTTCTTTCTTCAATTGCTTTGGACAGAACAACTTTCAGAAGTGCTCAGATCTATCAGAATTCAGTCTCAGTTGTTCCGAGTGTACAGTTATCTTTAGATCAGCGCCCGTCTTCTCCTATCTCTGTTGACAGTTCTTCTTCCTTGCGCTTTGATACGACAGATGTAGATGCTACCGCGTCTTCTCTACCTCTTGTTTCTCAAGATCTCTCTGCTGCTCTTGCTGATCTTCAAGCTATTCTTTCGGAGCAGATTACTGAATCTCAGAGTGGCATTTCCTCTAAGCTGCACAAGATTGAACAAGTCCTTCGTGACTCCCTGAGCGATCAAGCCGCAATATTCAAAAATCTATCTCAGGAAGCACGCCAAGAAGGCCGCACCATTGATGATGTCCAGACTATGCGCTTTAACGAATTCCGCAAGAATATTTTAGCTCAAAATCCTTCTATCTTTGTCGGATTAGCGGATGTTCGTAAGGAAGTGCAAGAAGTAAATGCTAAAGTGGACATTATGGCCTCTCGTTTAAATGCCATTCAAAAGGATGCTGAGGCCACCAAGGAAGCCCTTTCCACCAGCTTTTCGAATTCCAAAGTCAGGCACAAGAAAATCATAATGTTCTTCATGCCCAACTGAGCGAACTTGTTGATTATATCCATCGGGGCAGTGCTGACAAAAAGGGGGAAAGTGGCAGCCGAGGACTCCAACAGCCTTCGAATGTTCAAATTAGTGCCAGTGCTGAAAGAACTCCAACATTTGCGCAAAGAGTTGAAATGGCTCAGAGACATATTGTTCATACAGTGCTGGATGCTGATGCTAACATAGAATTACTTGAGAGACAAGCAGCAGCTGAGCGTGATAGAGAAAGAAGAAGAAGAGAGGCGAGGATGTTGAAAAGAAGAAGAAGAGATTAGATTAGATTAGCTTTTCTGCTGAAAATCTTTGTACACATCTTTTGTACAATTTTGTTGGTTAATGAAAGTTTGCATTCCAGCAGATAGTGTGCAATTTATTTTTGCATATCTTTTTGTCTCGGCTGCTGAAGTTTTGTCATCACCAAAAAGGGGGAAATTGTTAGGACAAAATTTATTAGTTTTGGTGATAACAAAAATAAGACAAGATGCTATTGGACAATCAGTTGTCGCATTCTACAGGAGTATATTTATCAGTGGTATTTCAGCAGTTGGGGTATTCGAGAGAAATCAGCAGATGGTATGCGATCAGCAGATGAACGGTTTGAGATATTCAGCAGATAGATTCCTTACGAGCAATCAACAGGCACATATAAGTGATTAGCGTGTTTTTGGTAAACGACAGCGTTTAGATAAGTTAGAACGACGCCGTTGGAGTGCACAGTTACTTATCAGCAGATACTATCTTGAAGTGATAATCAGCAGATACATTCTTGAAGAGATCAGCAGTTGCTTAGTATATTTCGTTGGAGAATGCGAAACGACAGCGTTTGGATAAGTTGAAGCGACAGCATATTGATTGGCTTAGACAAATCAGCAGATGCTTTCTTTAGAGTATATCAGCAGACAGTTGGTTCTTCGACAGCTTATTCATTTCAGCAGATGGCTACAGTGAACTTCAACCAGCAGATGATGTTAACCAGCAGGTGCTTTACAAAGATAACAAAACGGCGTCACTTGAATAAGTTGACACGACATCGTTTTAACGCTAAAGGAATCAGTCGATGGAAAAACACAAATGTATATCAGCAGATGAATTCTTTCAAGTGTTCTTCCAGTCGAAGCATTTTTTTTGACAACGTTGATGAAGTTACTGCTGGTGATCAAAGTTATTTCAGGCGCAAGCTCAAAGTGATTCAAATACGATCGTTCACTCATTTGGAAAAGATTTGTAGGATCGTACAGTTGCCTGGAATTAAGGAGACAAGTTAGGTACTATTTTGGGTAAATAGTACAGTGTACAGAGGCCGTTTCTCCATGCTTGCACATATATAGAAAGAAGACAAATTGGCTCTGTCAGTGAGAAATTTACCTTGTCGTGGAGCAGGAATTACGGTGTACAATTTTGGCAGCAATTCAAACGGGATTTATTTTCCTTTGGAGAATTTTTGTGACCGTTGCAATCGAAGCCTATATATATCAGCAGCAGTGTTGAAGAAAATATACTTCGCTATCTATCTATTGCTGTCACGCTGCCAAAATCAATCTCGAGCTTACTCATCGTTGAAAGCATTCAAAGCTCAAAGACTCGAAGAACCTAACAGTTGATCTTCATTGAAATACCTTCGAGTCAATCTTCTGGTTACTTTGTTGTAATCGAGTTTCATTGTTGAAACCAGAAGATTTTTACAGTCTCAAATACGTGTTTTCATTGTTGTATTTGATTGAGTCTGTAACGAACTGTCTTTGTAAAGAAGTTCGAAAAACTATCAAGTGTTGTAAACCAGCAGCGAAGTCTGCGTGAAGTGTTGTGAAGTGCTAGGAGTTCTCGTAGCTGTGGGTTACGGGATCGGGTGTTTGTAGAAGTGCTACTCTCATCAAAGTCTTCTAGTGATACCTTCCGAAGATGAAGAAGGGGAGACGTAGGACATTGAAGTCCGAACTTCCAGAAACAAATTCCTGACTCAATCTTTTACATACAGCATTCATTTATTATTGCTTGTTATTCACTGTTCACAAACCAATCGGTCTTTTTCCGCACAAATATTGTTGGCTGAGAAGTTTGCATAAAACTGAGATCCAAAAGATTTTAAAAGAGTTTTGAAATAGAAAAATCGAAGGAGTTCATTCAACCCCCCCCCCTTCTGAACTCCTATTTACTTAGTGATCCTATTTCTGGGACCATCACAAGCTGTATGCGAGATGGGACTTCGGTCCGCGAGCATGGGGTTCGTGTGATTGGGCTCGTTGAAAAGCTGTCGGGCCTTGATATCACACTTCCACACGAGCTGTCTGTGGATGTGCTTCTCCTCTCACTGCCTGCTGCATTCGACCCTTTTGTGGTCAAATTCAACATGAACAAGCTGGCAGCCACCCTTGAAGAGGTGGTTAACATGCTTGTAGTGTTCGAAGGAACCATAAAGAAGGACAAGCTCGTCCTCCTCATGGGCTCTTCTTCCTCTGTGAAGAAGGGGCC
Organism: Dorcoceras hygrometricum; assembly: GCA_001598015.1. Taxonomy (NCBI): domain Eukaryota; kingdom Viridiplantae; phylum Streptophyta; class Magnoliopsida; order Lamiales; family Gesneriaceae; genus Dorcoceras; species Dorcoceras hygrometricum. The sequence goes on from KV017235.1 coordinate 25,062, forward strand.
CAGACGAAAGGGTAAGAAGCGTTCTGCCCCTACGAAGGAGGAAAAGCCCACCAAGAAGCCCAAGGCAAAGGCTTCCAAGCCAAACAAGACTGAGGATGTTTGCCACCACTGCCACAAGCCTGGGCATTGGAGGAGGACCTGCAAGGAGTACCTCGAGCAGTTGTGAACTGCGAAAGGTATGTTCTATATTGAAATAAATATGTCTCTTAGTTCGACTTCTTGGGTACTTGATGTTGGGGATCCGGATCCGCCCCCCGGCGAGGCAGCGGAAGAACATAGAAAAAGGCCGGGAGACGATCAATACGAAAAATCAGACAATTCAATAATTGTCATTCATAGGGTGTTCAAAAATGAATACCTTGTTGGCACTTGTGCCTGGCTCCAACCGATATTCCAAGAACCCGGCTCTTCTCGGTAGATTGCGGTAGATTATCGCCAATCCGATCCACGACCAGAACCGAGACTCCTTCGTCAGGCTGCACTAGAAGCACTGACGAGATCAGCACGAACGGATTCTCCTCGTCAAGTTGGCCGGA
>KV017238.1:5063-25233 GCA_001598015.1 Dorcoceras hygrometricum
GTATATAAATCTTCTCTCCAAATATGGCTGTTAGACAGTAGATTCAAATCCCTTCTACGCTTGTCAAGGCCAATTTGTCTTCTTTCCAAATGTGTGCAACCATCCTCTGTATATTGTACTATTTCCAGAATAGTACAAATCTTGTTCCCTTGATTTAAGGCATTTTGCACGACTCAATCTCAGCCATTGATTCTTTCCATCTTGAGAGTTGATTGCGCCACAACAGTTGAAAGCTTGAAACAGCTGAATGTGCTCCAATACTTTGTTCAACACTGTAGCTTGCTACTGGATTAATCTTCTGCTGACATCTTAGCGCGAAGGCAAAACGCTGTCGTATCTATTTGTCCAAACGACATCGTTTTGCTATCGCCAACTTCAAGTACCATCGAATGGTTCTACTGTAGTTCACTGCTGATTGTGATGACATCACTGCTGACGTCATCATCGCTGATCCAGCTATTGCGCTTCCTATTAACTGCTGATTGTGATGACATCACTGCTGATGTCATCATTACTGTTCGATCTTCATCAGCAACCTCTCTTCTTTGTATTTGATCACTGTAGCTTCCTGCTGAATGAACTGTAGCTTGCTGCTGATGTCATCATTGCTGTTCATAGCTTCCTCTAGTAGACATGCTGACGTCATAGTTGCTTATTCTTGATTTCTTCCAATCAGCAATGATGACGTCATCATCGCTGATACCAGCTCTTCTTAACAATAAAAATGCTGATGTCATGGTTGCTGATTCTCGATTCCTTCAATAGAAACACTGACGTCATCATTGCTGAATACTGCTGCATGTTACTGTTAACGTTGCTGATTGTGATGACGTCATCGTTGCTGAATACTTCTACTGCTGAATCCACCTTCTCCAGCTTCTCTTTACGCGACACAACTAACAGCAGGTACCGTTGTTCCACATAAGCATATCTGTCCACGCTGGGCTCCACGTAAGCAAATCTGTCCATTCATGACGCCACGTAAGGATTGCTGTCCATGTAAGCAAAGCTGATAAACTTCTTTTCTTCATCAGCAGCCTCAACTACTTTGTAGCGTTCCAACTGTTATCAGATTTCTCCTCTTATCATCTGCACACTACGTAGAAACATTAGAACCACAATAACAGGTTTTGTGTAATTCAAAACTTAATCAGGATCTGTTTACACAGATCCATCAATCTCTCCCTTTTTGATTTACACAAAACCTTAAATAATAAATGCATGATCTAACAATATCCTCTGCTTTTTTGTGGGAATCAAAAAGAGGTCGAAATTTGGTCTTCCCAAAATTTAAAACAAAACTCTCCCTACACTGTCACAACAAAGACAACTTGACAGCAGGAATATTAAATTTTGGAAATTAAAAAACAGATTTGTGGGAAGAACCAAATGCATGAACGATATAAGTTTGAAAGAGCTGAAAGTGTGCTACTGCTATAGCTTATAATATGCAGACGAGAGATTAATAAAAAACTCTCCCTATCTTTTATAATATAAGCTCAAATCAATTAAAAAAAATTGAAGCACCAGATGAAATTCCGCATAACAGAAAGTTTGAAAACTATCAGAGCATTTTAAAGATTGTTTCAAATAAACATGTGCTACTGAGTCACTCACATATGAAGAACCAGACAGAAAATGTGACAGATAAAAGCTTAGATTTTCATATCTCCTATTTCGTCCCATGTGCTTGTCACCGAGTGCCTCACTCCAGGTGAACTTATAGCACAACCGAAATAAGATCTTGGCATCCGCACGGAACTCGCGCATTCCATGACAGTTCATCAAGTGAAAACCAGTTCTATATTAAAACAAATCATTTTCATCTGGCCTTCATAAATTATAAAAACAGTTAAAAATATTTTAAAAACATAGCACATAAGTTTTAAAATGAGTGCTCGTTCAAGAACAACCTGCTCTGATACCACTTGTAGGACCGATTTAAAGAGATAGCAAGCGCTACTATCAAACATTAAAAATTTTGCGATGCTATTTAGAGGAGGTGCAATACCTCGGGTTCTTGAACATTAAAAACAGAGCACAGGAGACAGATCTGGTATGAATCAAAATCATGCGGAAAACACCAGAACTGAATCCTAATACTTTAAAACAACTTTGCACAAACAGATTTCTGTAAAACCAGCATGTGAAATCTGTTTGCTATGTGCAAGTGTGATTTCTGTTATGCGTGCTAAATTAAATGCAAGTGCTGAATGAATAACAGAATACAATACACAATCGATTTGTTTATGGAAGTTCGGACTTCAATGTCCTACGTCTCCCCTTCTTCCTCCTCGGAAGGTTCCACTAGAAGATTTGATCTATACATCATGTACAGACCCGATCCCACAACCAGCAGCTGCGAGAACTCCTAGACTCTACCAGCCCTCGGCTGTTCCGTTTTAAAATGAGTGCTCGTTCAAGAACAACCTGCTCTGATACCACTTGTAGGACCGATTTAAAGAGATAGCAAGCGCTACTGTCAAACATTAAAAATTTTGCGATGCTATTAGAGGAGGTGCAATACCTCGGGTTCTTGAACATTAAAAACAGAGCACAGGAGACAGATCTGGTATGAATCAAAATCATGCGGAAAACACCAGAACTGAATCCTAATATTTTAAAACAACTTTGCACAAACAGATTTCTGTAAAACCAGCATGTGAAATCTGTTTGCTATGTGCAAGTGTGATTTCTGTTATGCGTGCTAAATTAAATGCAAGTTCTGAATGAATAACAGAATACAATACACAATCGATTTGTTTATGGAAGTTTGGACTTCAATGTCCTACGTCTCCCCTTCTTCCTCCTCGGAAGGTTCCACTAGAAGATTTGATCTATACATCGTGTACAGACCCGATCCCACAACCAGCAGCTGCGAGAACTCCTAGACTCTACCAGCCCTCGGCTGTTCACTCAATCACTTGTTTAACGCCTCTGTGAGAAAGGCTACAAGCACAGAGTTTAACGTCGTCGTGCTTGGACGGGATCTGATTTGCATTTGGGTTTTGATTCACTCGCTAAGCATTACGCACATCTCTCAAAATATGCGAGTGAATATGTGTGTGTGAGATTTACAGTGTAAGCACAAATCTCGTAGAAATTAAATCTCACACACTAGGGAAATGCTCTACAAAAGCTGATTATAACTCAGCAGTCAACGCTCGTAGTAAGCTCCTCTCTAATGGTGGTCGACTGCTTCGTTCTTCTTTGTTCTTCCCTCTATTTTTTCACTAAGCTTTGTTCCTTATGGATTGATCACTTGTCTTCTTCAAAATCTTCGTATATAAAGCTTTTCTCCAAATATGGCCGTTAGACAGTAGATTCAAATCCCTTCTGCGCTTGTCAAGGCCAATTTGTCTTCTTTCCAAATGTGTGCAACCATCCTCTGTATATTGTACTATTTCCAGAATAGTACAAATCTTGTTCCCTTGATTTAAGGCATTTTGCACGACTCAATCTCAGCCATTCATTCTTCCCATCTTGAGCGTTGATTGCGCCACAACAGTTGAAAGCTTGCAACAGCAAAATGTGCTCCAATACTTTGTTCAACACTGTAGATTGCGACTGGATTAATCTTCTGCTGACATCCTAGCGTGAAGGCAAAACTCTGTCGTATCTATTTGTCCAAACGACATCGTTTTTCTATCGCCAACTTCAAGTACCATCGACTGGTTCTACTGTAGTTCACTGCTGATTGTGATGACATCACTGCTGACGTCATCATCGCTGATCCAGCTCTTGCGCTTCCTGTTAACTGCTGATTGTGATTACATCACTGCTGATGTCATCATTACTGTTCGATCTTCATCAGCAACCTCTCTTCTTTGTATTTGATCACTGTAGCTTCCTGCTGAATGAACTGTAGCTTGCTGCTGACATCATCGTTGCTGTTCATAGCTTCCTCCAGTAGACATGCTGACGTCATAGTTGCTGATTCTCTATTTCTTCCAATCAGCAATGCTGACGTCATCATCGCTGATACCAGCTCTTCTTAACAATAAAAATGCTGACGTCATGGTTGCTGATTCTCGATTCCTTCAATAGCAACGCTGATGTCATCATTGCTGAATAATGCTGCATGTTACTGTTAACGTTGCTGATTGTGATGACGTCATAGTTGCTGAATAATTCTACTGCTGAATCCATCTTCTCCAGCTTCTCTTTACGCGACACAACTAACAGCAGGTACCGCTGTTCCACATAAGCATATCTGTCCATGCTGGGCTCCACGTAAGCAAATCTGTCCATTCATGATGCCACGTAACGATTGCTGTCCACGTAAGCAAAGCTGATAAACTTATTTTCTTCATCAGCAGCCTCAACTACTTTGTAGCGTTCCAACTATTATCAGATTTCTCCTCTTATCATCTGCACACTACGTAGAAACATTAGAACCACAGTAACAAGTTTTGTGTAATTCAAAACTTAATCAGGATCTGTTTACACAGATCCATCATCGTGTATGATCATCCCTTCACAGCTTCTCTTCTCCTCTATATATACTCTTTGGATGAAACGGTAATAAATGTTATCAGTAGACACGTTATAAATTGAAATTCCTACAATGCTTTAAATTCTTGTACGATGAAGGTACAACTTCATTAAATTCATTGCCATTTTTGGCAATTCTGCGTCGTCTTCATTTTGTGTCATATCCCTGCATATCTGTTTTTAGCTTGAAGTAGTTCCAACGACTACAAATCATAGCTGAGATGTCAACTGATTAGTTTTAGACTGTACGTAGCCCCAAACATTCCAAAAGTTTTATATGCTTATGTCGTTCTGTACTCAGCTGGTTTTCATTGTCCTGTGCCAAGCTGGTTTTCCCGCAATGTCTTCAGCTGGTTCAATACTCTGAGCTGGTTTCAGTAGTTTCCATTGTCCAGCTAGTCTTTACTAATTCACCAAGTAGTTGAATCGTTCATCGAACTCTGCCATGGACTCCTCAGGTTTCATCTTCATAAGTTCAAATTATTTTAGGGCCACGGTGAGATTGTTTTCTTTTGATTCCTCATCGCCTTCACAGATCTGGATCAGCTTTTCCCAGATTTCTTTTGCAGTGGTGCATGTCTGGATTTTGCTAAACATGTTATTGTCTAGCGTCTTGTATAGTATGTCCTTGGCGACATTATCCAGATTTTCTTTCTTCCTCTCTTCAGAACTCCACTCCTGTCTAGGTTTCTCAATCCATTGAGGTGCACCATCAGCTATAGCAATAGCAATGTTTACTTTTAGTATTTGTATTGGTCCGTTGGTAATTACGAACCACATGTCGTCATCCTGTGCTGCTAGGTGCGCCTGTATTCGGATTTTCCAGACATCGTATGCCTCCTTGTAAAACATAGGAATTTTATTATGAGAAATTGACATGATTAAATAAATATGAATGAATAGATTATTCAGGCACTGAGAAACCTGCACTGATACCACTTGTTAGGATCGAAAAGTAAACTTGGGAGTTCAAGGGGCGGGGGGGTGAATGAACTCCTTTGGTAATTTTTGTTTGAAAACAAACTCCACTCCTGTCTAGGTTTCTCAATCCATTGAGGTGCACCATCAGCTATAGCAATAGCAGTGTTTACTTTTAGTATTTGTATTGGTCCGTTGGTAATTACGAACCACATGTCGTCATCCTGTGCTGCTAGGTGCGCCTGTATTCGGATTTTCCAGACATCGTATGCCTCCTTGTAAAACATAGGAATTTTATTATGAGAAATTGACATGATTAAATAAATATGAATGAATAAATTATTCAGGCACTGAGAAACCTGCACTGATACCACTTGTTAGTATCGAAAAGTAAACTTGGGAGTTCAAGGGGCGGGGGGGTGAATGAACTCCTTTGGTAATTTTGGTTTGAAAACCGTATCAAAAATTTTACAGCTCAAGGCCAACTTCCAGCCGAGTTACCAGCTGGGAAGCTTCTCAGTAACTACTGTTGTTTCGTGTAATAAAATGATTTTATGCAGAGTGAACACGATTCAAGCTTGACTTTGCTCCGATCTGGTTTCTTCGTTCAACATGGTAAGTCTCGTCCAGATCTTGTCGCTTTCGTTTGAATGATCTCTTTTACAAATTCCATTTCTTGTTCATTTTTCATCACAAAAACTTCTGAAATTTATCCTAACAATTTCCTCATTTTTCGCGATGATAAACTTTTGTTCGTAAAAGGAGCTTTATATAGATATCGGTAGCCATTTTTACACTAAGATCTCTAAATCTAGTCTTAACTGATTTAGACCATCCACTGGCTCAAAACCATTTCGTATATCTAAATCTGTTGCTAGGGTCACTCGGATGATTATTACTTGGACTGGGACCTCTTCCTCCTCTTGAACTAGATCCCCTACCCCATAAACTGCTCTGCCCGCCGCTTGATCCTTCTTCAGTTCTATGTAATCCCTGCCCTGGTCTATTTTGTCCTCCTTCCCCCTTTTTTTCAGCACCAAACTCCTTTATACTCTCAACCATCACAACAAGCTGAGATTTCACGGAAGCCAGCTCGTCAACCAGCTGCTGGTGGCTATCAGCATAGCTGCGAACCATAGTAGTTTCCAACTTGGTAAAATACTGGTGGCGACAAGTCTTTAGTTCAGGATAGGAAATATTTGGTTGAACCTGTCGCCCGGGACCAGAGTCTGCTACAATTGCGCTCTCAGAGTGGTTGCTTTTTGTGTCAAGCCTATTTGCACTAGAGCGTTCTACTTCATCCTGAATACTATCATATCCCTTACAATTTGGATTCATAGAATCCAAATGGGTCTCAAACCCTTGATTTTCAAACTGAGAGTCATGAGCATCCTGGTCACGGTTGCCTCTCTAATGATCTTCAGAACTAGTATCCAAGATTTCTCCAGCAAAAAGACCTTCACCTTCAACGAGAATGGTTGGAATTGAATCATATTGGGAATTTCCTCTGTCACCAACTGATCTTTGTTGTGTTTGAGGTCTTTGAGTTCTCCTTCTCTTTGAAAAAGCCTTTAGAGGGAAGGAGATGGTAGACTCTGAATCAGAAGATTCAGTCACTTGATTCGCTTGCAACGACGTGCCACCAGCGGGCATGAATCCGTTTCTGAGCTTTCCTCAGACTCTAATTTTGTAGGAGCGACTTAGCTCCTAGCCTCTACTGTTTGAGTTGACACCTTCTGCTTTTTCTGTCTTGGTTCTGATGCTGTTGACTTTTTCTTCATGTTTACAGGTTTTATTTCTTGATTGTTTACTGGAATCCTTGTGACTCTCCACCTTCGGCGTTACTAGCGGTATCGTCATTTTGCTTGCTAAATTCACCAGTTGGTTTAATCTCTGAGTTCCTCTTAATAAAAGTCTGTACCGACTTATTAACACTTTATGGGGGGTGCATTTTACCGATTCTCCAAGATTTTCCTTCACAAGATGCAGTAGCAATGCACTAACCTGAATAGCGAAGCCATGAGATTGTTGTTTAGGAGTTTTCACCATGTTCAGAAGAACTTGAAACAAGATTTGAGCCCAGTTGACTTTCAGTCCGGCAGTAATTGCTATAATTATGTCAAGTTTTTCACTGGTAACTTGATTGAACGAAACAACTTTTGCGCATAGAGCCTTGGCTACAATATCATGCAGCAGACGGAAATCAGTTTTCATTTCCTTTTTCTTGTTAGGTGCCTTGAATGGCTCATCAGACCCAGAGAACTGTTGTCGCATTTCAATCACTGTCTCTTTCGGAATAGTCAGAAAACTAGTTAACCCCTCAGACGGTAGCTCAAAAACTTCAATAAACGTGTCCTTGGTAATCGCTATGTTTCGAGCACCCACGAGACTAACATTGTTCCTGCAAGAACCATTGCATTAGCGAAAAATTCAAGGACAACCTCCTCATAGACTAAACCAGACGCCTCCAGAAATCCTTTGAGCCCTGAATCCTCCAGTGATTTAAAAATTTTGACCATTCCACTGTGCTCCATGGTAAGCACAGATGCAAAGTTCACCTGCAAAGCATTGCCGAATAGAACAGAAGCCATTTCTCATAGTAACGGAAATTTGGAGTGGAGTATGAATGTAATAAAATGAAGGGGAGTGCAGTGAATTTGCGTGCAACATTAGGGTAGCGCGAGAATTTTTGAATGCGTTGTAAAAGTTTAATCAGCTGATCGGCAATTTGATCTTTTGATTTAAAAAATATCACCCAAGTAAATTTTGATAAATTATCAACCACAACAAGGGTGCATTTCATTCCCCCTAAGCTGGTTACGGCTATTGGACCAAAGAGACCCATATGCAGAAGATCCAGCTTACGAGAAGTTTTGGTATTACCTTTAGTTTTGAAAGTAGATTTGATATGTTTACCCAGCTGACATGCGGAGCAGATCTTGTCCTTTGAAAATTTTAATTGGCCAAGCAATCAACTAGATCATGCTTACTCAGATTGGCAATAGTTTTGAAATTCAAGTGATTCATCTGCTGATGTCATAACCAACTTTTAGAGGAATCAGCTACTAGACAAGTTTGTTCTTTATGCGGTTGATCTGACCAATAAACTTTGTATGTGTTACCAGATCGATAACCTACTAGTACAGTCAGACCTTTCGGATTAAGAACCGTGCATGTGTACTTCTAAAATTTGACAGAATAATTACTATCACACAACTGACTGATACTAATCAAGTTGTAGCACAGATTTTCAATGAGAAGAACATTGTTTACAGTAAAGTTACCATGCGTAAGCTTACCCTTGCCCACAGTGTTACCATTTGAACTGTCACCAAATGTGATCTTAGGTCCATTGCAGAATTTTATATCTAAGAGCAGCTTAGCATCTCCAGTCATGTGTCTTGCACATCCACTGTCCAGATACCAAGTTGATTGCTGTAGTCGGGGTTCCAGTTGTTCCTGCAGTCACAAATCAATAATATTTGGTAACATTTGATTCAATTGGGTCCAAGTTTGATTAGACCTTTCGGGACCCATACTTGGATAATCTTAATCCATTTTCCAGTGTGTGCATCAAAGCATTTGTGCGGTCCGTGTGTGTTATTTGTTCTGTTTTGAACATGAATTGCAGCATATGTGCCCTTTGATCTGGATTTTCGATATTGTGGCTTGTACTGCCCCTTTATAGATGATTGGAAGAACTGGTTAGTCTTATCTTTGAATTTGGGTTTCCCACGTATTAGTTCAACTCTTTTGTTTAACCAACTTTCCCGAGGCTTCTCAGGGACAGTATAACCCATCCCACAAAATCTACCTTGCCGGATCAAGGGCTTAACTGCCTTCATAATCTCACCAGATTGTATCTCAGTAAATTTTTCCCGACTAGATTTTACAAAGTTCATTGTTTTAAAATTTGTCCTTCGTATTATTACTGGTTTCTGCGATACCGCCTTCATTGCTATTGTAGCCCAATCCGGTTTGATCACCAAATGTCTTGGTAGCTCCTTGAAGATTTTGTAGTGAAGCAGATGACTTGGTTCATGAGCTTATTATATCAGCTAACCGCTGATTCTCGTATAGCATCTCCTCTGACGTGCTTCTTAATTTAGCATTCTCAGTTTCAAGCTTACTTAGAGCAGCTTGCATATTTCTTGACTTAGTCTGCTCAGTGTTCATTGCACAGCTCTCTTTTTCAGCTTTAACTTCCTCGAATGACTGAGAAAGCTTTTTGTATTCGAATAACATTTCATTTAGTGCATTGACAAGGTCCTCCCATTTGAATTCAAGATTTGAAAAGTCAAATACCTCCTCAGTGTCATCGGCCATGAGACACTGTACTTCATCTTCGCTTTCACTTGATGAGGAGGTTACAGATCTTGATTCTTCTGAATCTGAATCGGCGCAAGCACTTTTGTTCTCTTCAGTCATAATGGCTTTCTCTGTTTTCCCTTTTCGATAGGCCTTTTTCTCCCTCTTTTCTTTATTAGCACTACGATCTGGTCGTTTCTTGTCTTCTCTTCTTGACTTCCTGAAATCAATCATGAAATGACCAGGCCTGCCACAGTTATAACATTTATCATCAGATGGAGTATTAAAATTTTTCTTGGGAGAATTAAAAGAGAAGGGTTGAGTATTCTGCTTCCGCATGAATTTTCCAAATTTTCTTATGAACAAGGCCATCCCATCCTTGCTCATATCTTCTGCTGATCTGCTATTGGTGGAACATAGACTTTGTTCTGGTGCTATAGCAGAAAGAGCTCTAGTTGGTTGAGATGTAGAGGGCTCGGCTTTCGCTCTCGTTTCCAGTTCGAACTCGTATGCCTTCAAGTTGGCAAACAATTCATGATGCTCCATTTTGTTTACATGGACTTTGTTCTGGTGCTATAGCAGAAAGAGCTCTAGTTGGTTGAGATGTAGAGGGCTCGGCTTTCGCTCTCATTTCCAGTTCGAACTCGTATGCCTTCAAGTTGGCAAACAATTCATGCAGCTCCATTTTGTTTAAATGTTTTCACTCTCGCATGGCAATAGTCTTCACATCCCACTCTTTGGGAAGTGCTCGCATCACCTTTAAGGCTAGCTCTCTATTGCTGTAAGTCTTAATTTAGTCTAGCCAGCTCAATCACCAAGGAGCTGAATCATTCATCGAACTCTGCCATGGACTCCTCAGGTTTCATCTTGATAAGTTCTAATTTTTGTAGGGCCACGGTGAGATTGTTTTCTTTTGTTTCCTAATTGCCTTCACAGATCTGGATCAGCTTTTCCCAGATTTCTTTTGCAGTGGTGCATGTCTGGATTTTGCTAAACATGTTATTGTCTAGCGTCTTGTATAGTATGTCCTTGGCGACATTATCCAGATTTGCTTTCTTCCTGTCTTCAGAACTCCACTCCTGTCTAGGTTTCTCAATCCATTGAGGTGCACCATCACCTATAGCAATACCAGTGTTTACTTTTAGTATTTGCATTGGTCCGTTGGTAATTACGAACCACATGTCGTCATCCCGTGCTGCTAGGTGCGCCTGTATTCGGATTTTCCAGACATCGTATGCCTCCTTGGAAAACATAGGAATTTTATTATGAGAAATTGACATGATTAAATAAATATGAATGAATAAATTGTTCAGGCACTGAGAAAACTGCTCTGATACCACTTGTTAGGATCGAAAAGTAAACTTGGGAGTTCAAAGGGGGGGGGGGTGAATGAACTCCTTTGGTAATTTTGGTTTGAAAACCGTATCAAAAATTTTACAGCTCAAGGACAATTTCCAGCCGAGTTACCAGTTGGGAAGCTTCTCAGTAACTACTGTTTTTTCATGTAATAAAATGATTTAATGCGGACTGAACACGATTCAACCAGCTTGAATTTGCTCCGATCTGGTTTCTTCGTTCAACATGGTAAGTCTCGTCCAAATCTTGTCTCTTTGGTTTGAATGATCTCTTTTACGAATTCCATTTCTTGTTCATTTTTCATCACCAAAACTTCTAAAATTTATCCTAACACTTGACCTGTTGACAGGTCAAACACTCGGATACAAATCTCCCAATGTCCTTCTTCATCCCCAGCCACCAATAAATAGTCTGTAATTCCCTGTACATCTTCGTACTCCCTGGGTAGATGGATTACGTCGATGCATGAGCCTCTGCTAAAATCTCAGCTCTCAACTGCTCAGTATTCGGCACCCACATACCACCCCTGAAACGAGTAATCCCATCCTCAACTGTATACAGACCCCGGCCTCTGGCCTCATCTCTCTGTCTCCACTGCTGTAACTGCTTGTCAGTGGACTGGTCGTCCCTAATCCGATCTCGAAGAGTCTATTGAACTGTGAGCGCTTCTAGACTCGGTGCACAGTCCCCTAAATAAAACTCCAATCCGAACCTTTGAATCTCAGTCTTTAGTGGTCGCTCGACTGATAAGCATGCCACCACTGAAGTCTTCCAGCTCAATGCATCTGCTACCACATTAGCTTTACCCGGGTGGTATTAATATCACAATCGTAGTCCTTAACTAGCTCCAGTCGTCTGCGCTGTCTCATATTCAGTTCCTTCTGTGTGAAGAAGTACTTGAGGCTCTTATGATCGGTGAAAAGCTGACACTTCTCACCGTACAAGTAGTGTCTCAAAATCTTCAGTGCGAACACTACTGCTGCAAGCTCCAGATCATGCGGGTTGGATAATTATGCTCATAAATCTTCAGCTGTTTCGACGCATACGCAATGACTTTGCCACCCTGCATCAGAACTGCACCTAAACCTCTCAGGGAAGCATCTGCATACACCACAAACTCCTCCTGATCTAATGGCATCGGTAAGACCGACGATGATGTGAGAGCCTCCTTCAACTGATCGAAGATCCTTTGACACTCGGGACTCCACACGTACTTTACATTCTTCTTGGTCAGAGATTTCAAGGGCACTGAGATCGAAGAGAAGCACTTGATGAACATACGGTAATCCGGCTAAACACAAGAAACTACGAATCTCAGCTGCATTCTTCGAAATCTCCCAGTTCTATACTGCCTTGACTTTCGATGGGTCGAATTAAATCCCATCTCTAGAAATGATATGTCCCAAAAATGCCACCTGCTCTAGCCAAATGCGCACTTACTGAACTTAGCATACAACCTGTGCTCTCTCAAAGTCTGCAGTGTGGTCTGCAAATGCTGCCTATGCTCCTCTAAGCTCCTAGAGTAGACCAAGATGTCGTAAATGAATACGATGATGAACTGATCTAAGTACTGTCAGAAAACCCGGTTCATCAAATCAAAGAAGATCGCTGGGGCATTCTTCAGTCCAAACGGCATCACCAAAAACTCGTATTGGTCGTAACTCGTCCGGAATGCAGTATTGGACACGTCCTCCTCTCTGACTCGTAACTGATGCTAACCAGATCTTCAAATCAATCTTGGAGAAAACCGAAGCCCCCTGCAACTGATCAAACAAATCCTTGATCCTCGGTAGTGGGCACTTGTTCTTCACTGTAACCCGGTTCAACTCTTGGTAGTCTACACACAAATTCATACTGCCATCCTTCTTATTCACAAACAACAATGGTGCGCCCCAAGGAGAAAAGCTAGGGCGAATAAATCCCTTGTAGAACAACTCCTGAATCTGCTCCTTTGGTTCTTTCATCTCGGTAGGAGCCAGTCGGTACGGTGCCTTAGAGATAGGCTCTGTACCTGGTATCAACTCAATCAAAAACTCCACCTCTTGCTCCGGTGGAACTCCCACAACGTCATCGGGGAAACATCTACAAAGTCCCTGACTACCTCCACCTCAGAGAGTGAAGGGCCTGCTGAATCTCCTGAGGTTGTAACACTAGCAAAGAACGCCTAACACCCAAGCTCGACTAACTTCCTTGCCTGCAGAAAGAGATAAATCTTGGCTTCCGTGGTCTCTTCACTACATCAAAGAGGAAAGTCCCCTGCCTTGGCGGCCTGATCGTCACGACCTCCAGTGGAAGTCAATCACTACTCTATACTCGGTCAACCAGTCCATCCCTAGAATGAGGTCGATTCCCGACATCGGAAGTACGATCAAGTCTGCCCTGACTGCATGGCCCTGAAACATCATCACCAATCCCTGAACAACACTGGCCGTCGTTAACTCCTCAGTTGACGGGATCGTCACTGCGAGAGCCACACCTAAGCTCTCCGGGATAATGCTCATCCTCTGAATGAACGCACTCGAGATGAATGAGAGAGTCGCCCCTGAATCTAGCAAGACAATGGTAGTGACACCCAAAGCACGGATCCTGCCTGAATCTAAACGTCAACACAAGCACGCGCTTACAATCAATCTAGATTTCCATAAACAGTTTAGATGCCTAAAACATTTCTAGGTTCGCTAGTCCTACCCGTATAAGTTCCTAAGGCAAGCCCTAGAATGTCTAACAGTTCTACTTAGATTCAACCCAGCACCCTTAAGGCATAGAATCTTCTAACAGTGCTCTACTCAACATGCAATTAGAACAAATCAAATACCAATATTATAGGATCACGAAATGATGAAAATGCTAAAGCAGAATACCTGGGATCCGTGTCGTGTCTGGATCTGCAGCCTTCACCTGCATCACATATACACGACCCGTGGACTATTTCTTCTTAAGAAATCCCTAGAAATATGCCCCTATTCCTTGCAATGGTAACACCTGCCTGATCCCGCCATGCAAGGTCCTTGATGCTACTTATGGCACTCGTTGCAGATCGGTGTCCCTATAGGTCTAGCAGCACTGGTCCCCTGCTGCTGTGGCCTCTGCTGGCCCTGTGGCCTGTGCTGCTGTGGCCCCTAAGGAGTGAAATGGTCTCTTCGCCGGCTGCTATGAATACTGTCCCCTGGCGGGCTGCTGTAATGCCTCTTCCGCTGGAAGTCGTCCCTCATGTCCTTTTGGCTCCTCTCAAACCGGTAAGTTCGGTTAACTGCATCCATGTAAGTAGTCACGTCCACCATGTTGACAACGTGGCAGATGTCCATTCTCATCCCATTAGTGAACTGTCTCAACTTTTCACTTTCCACCGGCACGATCGAGGGCACAAAGTGACACCCTCGCTCGAACATCCAGACATACTCGGCTACAGACTTGTCTCCCTGGCGGAGACTCATGAACTCCCTGATCAACTGACTCTGGGCGTCAGCAGTGAAGTACTTCTCAAAGAAAACGGCTTTTGAACTTCTCCCAGGTCCCCCAATACCAGCCCGACCACTGGACTCTCCCACCAAAGTGCTGCATCTCCCTTCATCATGAAGATGGCAACCTTGTCAGCATCCTGGAGACTCATGTAAGAGAAGATGGTCTCCAGAGAACGGATCCACTCCTCAGCAACTAGCGGATCTGTATTCCCAGCAAATTCCTTGGGTCCCTACTTGTGAAACCGCTCAGCCACATCCTCCTCGTGCGACTTCCCAGGTCTCTCCGACTGTCTCCCTCTAACATCCGGGTGATCTCGGCTAGAATGTCCACGCTAGTCCTCTCATAAGGCGTCATCTGCGGAGGTTGGGGAGGAGGAGGTGCATCATCATCCTGCTGATCTTTAACACGTCTGGGAGGCATGATGGCACACAAAACCCTTCACGTAAATCCAAGTGCATGACTAGGCGTCTAACTCTTAAATTCCTAAGGTAAAGCTAATGCAGCCATAAAACATGCATCATGCGAAAATATGAATCGTAAAAACCTTAGAACTTACAGATAGGAAGTGCGACTTCTGAGATCCACACAATAGGCTAGTACCCCACCAGAACCACTGCTCTGATACCAGCTGTAACGAACCGTACTCTAGAAATTTTTTTTTAAATAAAATGCGGAATAAACATTCCTTAAAGTATATGAATTTCAACCCTTAATAATCTTTCCTCAACATCACTTTAAAACATAAATAAATGTTGGCGCAGTGGCGGATCCGGATCCCGTTTCCCGGGGCGAAGCGGAAGTTTAAAATTTTGCACCAGGAATCGGTCAATACATAACAATGAAAGCATTAAAACATACATAGGATGTTTTAAATAAGATACCTTGCTGGCGTCTAGGCGCCTGGCTCCGACCAGATTCTTAGGGAATCTGGCACTTCAACGGTAGGCGGTGGTAGATCTCCTAATCCGATCCACGACTGGAATCACTCCTCCTTCGTCAGTCTAAACTAGAAGAGATGACGAATTTGTCACGAATGGAACCTCCTCATCGACGTGATCGGAACAAGTCCAACCACGAAGAAAACGGACGGAGGCGGGTGGCGGCACAAGGCGGCGAGCGGCGGTCGTGAGGTGGAAGTGGAGAGGGGGGCGGCTAGTGCTAGGTCTAGGGTATGAGAGTTATGTTATGTGTAGCCCTAGACCAAGTCATGTATATAAAAGTGATACATGGGCTTGAACAAACCCAATGGGCCTGGGGCGGGCCCAGGTCCATATGAACATTCGGTTCATTCCTATCTTTCGAAAACTGAGTATTATTATGCGAAAACAATTTTTCAGACCACCTAGTCCAAAATTGCAGTTTAGCCCCTCAAGTTTCAAGTATAGTCAAACTAGCCCAAACTTTAGGAAAATTGCAATTTGACCCCTGTCGACTTTTAGGAAGTCACACTCCCTAAATACCTCCTCCTATGCTCAACACATTGAGCTCAATTTACGTGCGGGAATCGTGAAGCCAGTACTTGTGTGACCCTCAATGGTTCAGGGATACAGCTAGCCATGGCCTCACAACCATTGCGACTCCGAAATCACAATTTCGGACTTACCCATCGGATCATGGTAAAGCGCCTAGAAACATCACCCCATGATCCCCTAGGTATCACTGATAGTGCCTGCAAGAACCATTTGGTCATGGTTAGCGTACAGTATGGTCTTTTCAACACATATATCCCGATCAGACCAACGACCATTGGTATATCGAGAGTCGCGAGAGATCCGATAACTATGCATACATCTCGGAGATCAACTGTGACATCGCGAGTGTTACTAGGTAAACCCATTTACCTAAAACACATCTAGTACTCTAGCCAGAGATTTATCACACTATTACCTCCTCAGATAGCATTGTATATCCACGCATAAAAGCGAGCGGTGAATCCTCGACAATGAAGCATCGACTCCTACATGCATCGGGTCCTCACCCAATCCCGCCACCTAATGACCCCAACTGAGTCGGTAAACGGGTCAAAGTGAGGCACCTATCATGTAGAGTCTCAATGACGTTTCGAGTAGTGAGAACTAATCAGTACAACCAAGACCTCGGACTTATCCACTCGACAAATGGTAACCACTTGGAAAGTCCGAACGAGGGTAGTTCGATAGATCACCAGGTCACTATCCATCTGCATACTCAGAACATCACAATTTTCCCTACCAATGAAACATGGTACTTCACATCGCAGATGATAGTGTCAAGCTCGGGCGGCCTTATCCTCATTTTGACTGCCCAATCGACTAGGAACTAGTTCAGAATACACAGTGACTATTAGATGTGTTTCATGATAGCCATCATATCCACTATCACATCTAAATTACACTATAGTGCATCCTAGGTCTTTATCGAACACAATTGTTAACATTATAACATAATGAAAATAAAGAATGCCAGAAAAGAAATGCGAATTTCATAAATAAAGATCGTTATACAAAGCGTCAATAAAACCCACACGCCACAAGTTGTCTAGTTGGGAATCTAGTTGGGAATCTATTCTAACAATCTCCCACTTGTCCAAAAGCCAACTACTCATCAAACGCAGTCCCATTGTTTCGCGATGTTTTTCAAACAACGGTCCTGTCAAGGGCTTCGTAAGTGGATCAGCAATGTTGTCTGCAGAGGTGACTCTCTCGACTGCTATGTCATCCCTAGCCACAATATCCCGGATTATGTGGTATTTCCTCAGAATATGTTTGGATCTTTGGTGAGACCTAGGCTCCTTTGCTTGTGCAACGGCACCCGTGTTGTCGCAGTACACCGGGACTGGACCAACTTCTTCAGGGATGACGCCCAACTCTTGGACGAAATTCCTTTATCCAAACCACCTCTTTTGCAGCAGCTGATGCTGCGATGTACTCAGCCTCAGTGGTTGAATCCGCGATAGTGTCTTGCTTGGAACTCTTCCAAGAGACAACACCACCATTGATCATGAATACAAATCCAGAGGTTGACTTCGAATCATCCACGTCACATTGGAAGCTAGAATCAGTGTAGCCTTCCAATTTCAGTTCACCACCTCCATAGACCATGCACATATTCTTAGTCCTTCTTAAGTACTTAAGAATATCTTTCACGGCCTTCCAATGCATTTGGCCGAGATTGGCCTGGTAGCGGCTCGTGACACTCAGAGCATATGCGACATCCGGTCTAGTTGAGATCATGCCATACATAATGCTACCTATTGTCGAGGCATATGGCACACGTGTCATACTCTCTATCTCCTTATCAGTCTTTGGACACATAGACTTAGATAGAGTGACCCCGTGGCACATAGGTAGGTGTCCTCTCTTGGACTCTTCCATAGAGAACCGCTTAAGTATGGTATCGATGTAGGTAGCTTGGGTGAGCCCGATCATCCTTTTCGATCTATCCCGATAGATCTGTATTCCAAAAATATAGGATGCTTCACCCATTTCCTTCATCGAGAATCTACTAGACAACCACACTTTAGTTGACTGCAACATTCCTACATCATTCCCAATGAGTAAAATGTCATCAACATAAAACACAAGGAATGTCGCAGCATTCTTAACTACCTTCTTATATACACATGGCTCCTCGGGATTCTTGATGAAACCAAATTCCTTAATTGTTTCATCGAATCTCAGGTTCAAACTTCTCGATGCTTGTTTGAGACCGTAGATCGATCTCTGAAGTTTGCATACTTTATGCTCAATTCCTACAGATGTGAAAACCCCTCAGGATGCGTCATATAGATCTCTTCCTTAATGATTCCATTAAGAAACCGTAGTTTTCACATCCATTTGCCATATCTCATAGTCGTACAATGTGGCTATGGCAAGTAGTATTCTAATTTACTTGAACATTGCGACTGGTGAAAAACGGTTTCATCATAGTCAACACCTTGCCTTTGAGTGTAGTGTCATACTCTCTATCTCCTTATCAGTCTTTGGACACATAGACTTAGATAGAGTGACCCCGTGGCACATAGGTAGGTGTCCTCTCTTGGACTCTTCCATAGAGAACCGCTTAAGTATGGTATCGATGTAGGTAGCTTGGGTGAGCCCGAGCATCCTTTTCGATCTATCCCGATAGATCTGTATTCCAAAAATATAGGATGCTTCACCCATGTCCTTCATCGAGAATCTACTAGACAACCACACTTTAGTTAACTGCAACATTCCTACATCATTCCCAATGAGTAGAATGTCATCAACATAAAACACAAGGAATGTCGCAGCAATCTTAACTACCTTCTTATATACACATGGCTCCTCGGGATTCTTGATGAAACCAAATTCCTTAATTGTTTCATCGAATCTCAGGTTCAAACTTCTCGATGCTTGTTTGAGACCGTAGATCGATCTCTGAAGTTTTCATACTTTATGCTCACTTCCTACAGATGTGAAACCCTCAGGATGCGTCATATAGATCTCTTCCTTAATGATTCCATTAAGAAACGTAGTTTTCACATCCATTTGCCATATTTCATAGTCGTACCATGTGGCTATGGCAAGTAGTATTCTAAGTGACTTGAACATTGCGACTGGTGAAAAGGTTTCATCATAGTCAACACCTTGCCTTTAAGTGTAACCTTTCGCGACCAATCGTACCTTATAGGTCAGTACCTTACCATCAGGCCCGAGTTTTCTTTTGTATATCCATTTGCACCCAATAGGAACAATTCCTTCGGGAGGATTAACAAGAGTCCAAACTTGGTTCGCATGCATTGAGTCAATCTCATACTGCATTGCTTCAAGCCACAAATTAGAATCAGCATCGGAAATTTCCTCCTTGAAAGTTCTTGGGTCACATCCAATAACTTGATCACTTTGATCATCCTCAAGGAGGAAACCATATCTTTCTGGAGCCCTAGGAATCCTTTCAGATCTCCTAGGCGCGACCATTTCCGGTATTGGCTCTTGAGGTGCGGGAGATTCACTTGGTACTTCAATTGGTACTCGAACCTCTTCGAGTTCTACTATCTTGCCTTTTCTATCAAGTAAAAACTCCTTTTTCATAAAGGTGGCATTTCTAGAAACAAACACTTTTGTTTCATTGGGATAGTAGAAGTAGTATCCAATAGAATTCTTTGGATACCCAATAAAGTAACATAAGATGGATCTATTATCCAGCTTATCTTCCACTGTCTGCTTCACGTAAGCAGGACATCCCCAAATCCTCACGTATGAGTATTTGGGTGGATTGCCCATCCATATCTCATATGGAGTTTTATCCACCGCATAGGTGTGGACATTGTTCAACAACATTACCGCCGTTTCGAGTTCATAGTCCCAAAACGAGGCAGGAAGTTCAGTGAAACTCATCATAGATCGAACCATGTCCATCAAGGTCCGATTACGACTCTCCGCTACAACATTGAGCTGTGGTGTGTCCGGAGGGGTCCACTGTGAGAGAATCTCATTCTCTTTAAGATAGTCTTGAAACTCGGTACTAGTCCCAAAACGAGGCAGGAAGTTCAGTGAAACTCATCATAGATCGAACCATGTCCATCAAGGTTCAGTTACGACGCTCCGCTACACCATTGAGATGTGGTGTGGTCGGAGGGGTCCACTGTGAGAGAATCCCATTCTCTTTAAGATAGTCTTGAAACTCGGTA
>KV017238.1:48414-62954 GCA_001598015.1 Dorcoceras hygrometricum
GAGATTCCTTCGTCAGCCTGCACTAGAAGGCCTGCGAGATCGGCCACGGACGGATTCTCCTCGTCAAGTTGGCCGGAACAATTTTCGGCAGCACAAGGCGGCGGCGGCGGCGGCACAAGGGCGGCGGCGGCGGCGGCTTATGAGAGGAGGGAAGGGGCGGCGCACACTTGATCTTAGGGTTAGGGTTTGTGTAGTAATGTTGTATCAAGTGAGTTTATTAAGGCCTAAGTCTATATTAAATAGACTTAGTGATGGATTTGGATCCGGCCCAACGGGCCCGGGTCCAACGGATGAACATTCGATTCATCTCCATCACCGAGACTTCATCGTAACTCCGATCGCCGATCAGATCGGAAGGATCGACTCAGTTTCCAAAACTGAATACTATGATCTGAAAAACCATTTTTCAGAACCCCAGTGCAAAATGACCGTTTTGCCCTTCAACAGCGGGAAATCCCGATTTGACCCCTGTTGACTTTTAGGATATCGCACTCCCCAAAATCCTCTTCTCATGCTCAACACATTGAGCTCAGTATCCGTGCGGGAATCTCGAATCCAGTACTTGTGTGACCCTCAATGGTTCAGGGATACAGCTAGCCGTGGGCCCACAACCATTGCGGCTCCGGAATCACAATTCCAGACTTGCCCAACAGATCATGGTAAGAGCGTCTAGAAACATCGCCCCATGATCCCCTAGGTATCACTGATAGTGCCTGCAAGAACCAGTTGGTCGTGGTTAGCGTACAGTACGGTTCTTTCAATCCATATATCCCGATCAGATCAACGACCATTGGTAAATCGAGAGTCGCTAAAGATCCGATGGCTATGTATACATCTTGGAGATCGAATAGTGACATTGCGAGTGTAACTAGGTAAAAACATTTACCTAAAACACTTCTAGTACTCTGGCCAGAGATTTATACACTATTATCCCCTCAGATAGCATAGGATATCCACGCATGTCTGCGAGCGGTGAATCCTCGACAACGATGCATCGACTCCTACATGCATCGAGGTCTCACCCAATCCCGCCGCCTGATGACCCCAACTGAGTCGGTAAATGGGTCAAAGTGAGGCACCTAACATGTAGAGTCTCAATGACGTTTCGAGTAGTGATGACTAATCAGTACAACCAAGACCTCGGACTTATCCACTCGACAAATGGTAACCACTTGGAAAGTCCGAACAAGGGTAGTTCGATAGATCACCAGGTCACTATCTATTTGCATGCTCAGAACATCACAATGTTCCCTACCAATGAAACATGGTACTTCACATCGCAGATGCTAGTCTCAATCTCGGGCGGCTTTATCCTCATTTTGATGGCCCAATCGACTAGGAACGAGTTCAGAATACACAGTGACTATTAGATGTGTTTCATGATAGCCATCATATCCACTATCACATCTAACTTACACTATAGTGCATCCTAGGTCTTTATCCAACACAATTGTTAACATTATAACATAATGAAAATAAAGAATGCCATAAAAGAAATGCGAATTTCATAAATAAAGATCGTTACACAAAGAGTCAATAAAACCCACACCCCACAAGTTGGCTAGTTGGCATCTACTCTAACAACCCCAACAAGCTAGGACGGAATGCTAACAAACTACAGAAGGGAGATGTCTTCACTCACCTCACCAGCTTCAAGCAAACGTCCAAAAGCAGTATCCAAACGAAGCGTCTAAGCAAGAGGAGTCCAGCTCTACCACTCTTACTTCAATCGGAGCTGTCTACCATTGGCAATCGAAGAAGATAAAGTTCGGTGAACAGTAGCTAGGGTATCACGACAGAGATCTACAATCGGGAAATATCTATGTGTCGGAAAACAATAATAGAGAACTAAGGCTAAGTCCCCTATCTAAATCTAGTTGGGCATCTACTCTAACAATAAATAGATATCTCAAAAGGTTAATTCATTCATACTTGCTTAAAAATCAGAGGAAGTAAAAAGTTTCGGAAACTGAACATGTCTAATAAAATAAGTGAAAGCGTCTGAGTGGTCATGGGGTATCAGCTGCAGCGGGCGATCAGAGGTCCTCACCACCAGTAGGAATAAAATCATCTGTTGTTGGTCCCATCTTACGGGGTACCCGATCGCAAATTCGCCCTAATAACAATTATTGGGATCGAGTTTCGGGGGGTGTTCATGAGCTCTGTCACAGCTCACGTAGGCTCTCTCACAGTCGAAACACCAACCCCGTGAGTTACGTGCATTTAAAAATGTTGGAATGGAAAAAACAGCACGCAACTAAAACCATATCGCATAAATATTGAACCAGCTCAGCGCTAGACCAGCGCAGTGCATGAGCCTGATTCTGACTGGTGACTTCAACCAGCTCAATGAAAGAACGGGCGATCAGGTAGAGTAAATCCTTGAGCTGCAATAGCTTAGTGTTCTTGAATTATAGTGTACAGAGATACAGATTGAGTAATGAAGTTAAATCGTGCGGAAATAACTCAACCTGAACTCTTATATTCGAAAGCTCATTTAGACAGGTTTTATGCGTATTAAACAATTATGCAATGCGTGAATGTAATAGTAAGCAGTAAAGAACGCCGATATTTGTTTATGAAATTTCGGAGCTGAATCTCCTACGTCTCCCTTCTTCCACAATCGGGAAGGAGTCCACTCGAAGGTTTTGATTACAGCGACCCTTCACTGCAACCCACTCCCACGACCTGCGGCCTCAAGAACTCCTAACAACACCACTCCACACTAAGCCCGCAAGTTGTGTGTCTAACAACACTTCTTTAATGCCTCGGTGAGAAAGGCTACACACACTTCTTTAACGTCTCAGTGCGAAAGACAACTAGACTTGTTTAACTTCTCTGTCCAAAGACTACAATGGAGAGTTTTCAAATTGATTCACTCATTTTTCTATTTCGCTCAACTCTCGAATATATGAGTGAATCGTTTGTGAGATTACAATGTATGCTCAATCTCTCAAAGGTAAAATCTCACACACTGGGAAGTGCTCCTGTTCGAGCTGGTTTTTCATTGTCTTCCTAGAGCTTGTGTTGTGCACTTATATTTTGGTTCGAACAACACTTCGCTCCGTTTGCGCTATTCTTTTCTTTTTGTGCGTCTTTAGCTCTCTCCTTGCCTTCTCTTTTTTTTTCTTGTGCACTGCTCTGTTATTTATACCCTGACGCAGAGATTAATCCGCTGGACACAAAGTAGTAGCCGTTTAAAAAGTCTTTTGACACTGTTGTACTTTGCATCCTTTGTCTTTAAATGAGTCGCAGGCTTTTATTAACTCTAGACACGTGAGCACTGTACTTTGAGAGACAATACAAGCAAAATAATTTGAATACTGAAAGGTAATCTTCATGTAGTCTTATATTCAAATTTTTTTTGCTCGTAGATTTGATAGCATCTGTTATGCTATCTGAGCTGGTTTGACCTTAACCAGCTTTCTGGATTTTCTCCATTCTGATTTGCACTGAGCTGGTCTTATCTTCGAGCTGGTTGCTTTATCGAACTGTTCAACGCTCTCTTATTCTCCTCTCATTTGCAACCTATCTTGAGCTGATCTTCATCATCTTCAGATCTTTGAATTCCTCTATCTATCAAAGTTCTTTCACATTTTATAATTGTTCATGACTTTGCTAGATAGAGTCCCTCCTTCCTTGATCTGCTCTCGTACAACCTGTCTAGCTGGTTTGACCTTAACCAGCTGATCTTTAACCTGCACTCTATATCTGGACAGATTTTTCATTTTTGCTGTTCTCCAAGCTGGTCTGCTTCAGAGTTCTTCTGGATGAATGCTGAGTTGTGGTAGTGTGCCCATCCAGCTCGCATCTACCTGTACTAGCTTGGCTCAATTGAGGCTGATCGAGTACCCTTGCATACAGATTCTTTCTCTGCTCCAATAGTGGGGGTTATCTTGAGCTCGATTAGCCTCTCACTAAAACAGCTCCGCTCTGCACTTGAACACCACACTTTTACTCTGCACTTGATCTGCGCTTGAGCTGTTCTGCACTTCATCGCATCCCACTGCGCTTGAACTCTGCTCTCTATAAACACTGCGCTTGATTTTCGTGCTGCTCCTGCTCCAGGCAGGTGAACCAGCTTGGTTTTCCCTGCATTCTGGAAGTAAACTACTGAACCAGCTGGGGCGTCCCCTTACTGTTATTGCTTGATATCTTCGAATAGTCCAGCTCAGGCGTCCCCTCACTGTTCCAGTTTGGATATCTTCATGTCTACTCCAGTCTAAGCAAGTTGCGCATGTCATGTGGAGCTTTAGTACAATAATAGCAGATTTTGTGTTAATCAAAACTTAGATTCTGATATGTATAAACAGATCCAACAAGTATCACCTGCACCATTTAAACCTACTGAGCCTAAAGTCCCAGCATGCTCTATCTGATAATAACAAGGTACATATGATAAAACCACATGCAATCACATACTTATCGTAAAATAGATTTAAAACATGCATGCATGAATGATCGTAAATCATGGCATCAAAATTATTCGTAACAGTCATGATCGTATATCATAAACATAATAAAGCATGAACATAACATAACATAAAAGACGTGTGAGTCGTATCCATGATGTGTGGGCCATTACATTAACAATTGATCAATCATAAGAACCAAGTACGTGATGATGCAGTTCACCCGACCTTACCTCGGGATCCTCACACCTCTATGTTGTCACTTCACCATGACGTGAACACATGGATCCATAAGGACATTATAACATTAACAGAGGTTCATCGGGTCCGGTATCCCGATTCCACTCAATATTACTTGCCACAAACCACTTCAATCCCTCAAAAAATATTTTCTTTTCTTCCATGCCATTAATGTTTCGTAAAACTTTCAAGATGCGTATACGTCATAAATATGCAATTTAAAAGGATTATCCCGTAATTAATATTTAATTCCTTCATTAAATATTAACATATTCATACACGTAAAATACTACATATATAATTAATATATATTCGCTGGCATCTGAATTTTCCTTCATCCCCCGGTCAAGGTCTGAATCAAATACGTTTTAAAAATCGTGATACAAGCATGGATCTCAAACAACAAGCATAGATCTAATCATAACACATACAAATAATGCAACATCATTTAAAAACAGTGTAATATGATTTAAATTGTGAGAAATAGGAAGAATAAAGAGTTCCTTTTTTAAGAATTACGTAGGATACGCGTTACCGGGATGGAGGACTCGAGATAGGGACGATCAAACTTTAAACCGCACAAAAAATTTGATGAAACTCGAGCTAGAGGGGAGGTGGGGCAGAGTGAAGATGAGAGGTAGAGGGAGGCTAGGGTTTTCAAAAATAATTAGGGTTGCAAAAAATTAATAATGTT
This sequence comes from Dorcoceras hygrometricum, assembly GCA_001598015.1. Taxonomy (NCBI): domain Eukaryota; kingdom Viridiplantae; phylum Streptophyta; class Magnoliopsida; order Lamiales; family Gesneriaceae; genus Dorcoceras; species Dorcoceras hygrometricum. The sequence continues at coordinate 53,761 of KV017238.1, forward strand.
TCAAAAGACCCATCTCGATATTTTAAGTTATGAAAATAAAAGAGTTTTCCCTCATTAGCCCCCAAACAATAAACAAATGATAAATAAAACTCCAAAATTACACCTTGAACTCTTAATTTTCGTAATATAAAATCATTTAATTTTTAAAAGGTAGCAAAGTTCATTAAAGCAGTCCGTATAGACGAACAAAGGGTTCCCTTCGACTATTATACATAAAAATCTTATTTTCGTAAATACTGCTTACAAATATAAAATTTAGCTCTTAAAAATAGGAGAGCTTAAAAATTCAAATAAACTTACACCTCGGTAGTCCCCATTCTCGTCCATACGTCCGGAACTCAACCAGTCTAATAACGTGGCATGAACACCTTCAAAAGTTAAATTAACACTTATTCACATAAAATGACACATAATTTTCAAAAAATAATTTTCCCCCTAGTCATGCACATATTCTCATATAATCAGGATTTCTGGGCATTATACTTTTTAAGGGATGTTTTGATATTATTGCATTCAACTCTCGCCTGAGCTGATTTCGCCTAGGCTGATTTCTCTCTTTCCAGCTTAGAAGCACGGTCCAGAAGATTTCCGGCAGAATGAGCCACAAGCAAAAACCCGAGCTGACAGTGAGTTATAAAAATAACTTTGAATTATTGTTGAGTTCAAGTTTAAAATTATAGTAGTGGATTTAATTTGAAAGGAGTAGTAGGGGGATTTGGATAAAATAGGTGGGTTGGTAGATGACCCATACCTCTTTTTAGTTGGTAAATGAACCATACCACTTTTGGTAAGATAAACCTACTACAAATCTTCTTCATACAAAAATATATTCTGGAAACAATAGACTTTCTTTCACACAAGAAAATCTCAGTTCAAAAAAATACTTGGAATTTTGGCAGTGGCGTTCATTCAATCAAATCTTTTATGCCTAATTACTCTTTTTGGAAAGGAAGGAGGAACAACTCTTTCCACTGGTTCTTGAAAGCTATCAATCCGACATTCCGCTGTGATCTTCTGTTCATCCGTGATTCTCAGTTAGGCAAGTAAATCTGATTCTTTGCTGCATCTTGAAAACATATATTTTTTTTGTTGATTGCTTTCCTGATTCATGTGTTAGTTTTAGTTTATGTTCATGATCAGTTTAAAGATTGGAAGCATGAATGCTATGGGTTCACAACACGTTGTTTTAGTTTTGAAAACTCACTAGTATGTTTTTCATTAAAATTGAAGTTGTATTTCAAAAACACTGAGTTGTACAAATTTGAGTTTAAGCATGAATTATGAAAACTCCTTCATCCCAGTGTATTGTAGAGTTTTGAATATGGCTCCGAACTGATAGGCCGTGCTGGTCTGATCGAGATTTTGTTTCGATCGGATTAGCTGAGTTGGTCTATTTGGAAATTGTCCGTGCTGCTATAGTAGCGTCCATGCTCCTCTAAGCTGATCTGGTCTACCTTTCTGGAAATTGTCCGTGCAGCTATAGTACCGTTCATGCCCCTCTAAGAAGATCTGGTCTACCTTTCTGGAAATTGTTCGTGCTGCTACAGTACCGTTCATGCTCCTCTAAGCTGATCTGGTCTATTTGGAAATTTTCCGTGCTGCTACAGTACCGTTCATGCTCCTCTAAGCAGATATGGTCTACTTTTCTGGCTTGATCTGTGTTGTTCGTTTCTAAGATGATTTGGATTATAGTATTCTAAATCTACTATTCCAAAACTGAAATTACTGTTCCAAAGCTGAGTTGACTCCCCAAAGCTGAGTTGACTTTCCAAAACTGAATTGAAATTGTTTGACTTTCCCTACCTGAGCTGAGTACTTAGTTGCGATCTAATTCAGTTTGCGTCCGTGATGAACTACCTTTTTGTTAATTCAGTTCTTCACTTTCATTGAACAGATTTCAAGGAATAATTCCAGTATCAGTATTTGATAATCCATTATTCCGTATTGGAGACCATTGTTAAATCCTTGACACTCTGTTCTTCAAACATTCACCTCAGCTGGTTTCAGTTACCATCAGCTCGCAGTACAGCTGTAAGTTGCGATCTAATTCAGTTTGCGTCCGTGATGAACTACCTTTTTGTTTAATTCAGTTCTTCACTTTCATTGAACAGATTTCAAGGAATAATTCCAGTATCAGTATTTGATAATCCATTATTCCGTATTGGAGACCATTGTTAAATCCATGACACTCTGTTCTTCAAACATTTACCTCAGCTGGTTTCAGTTACCATCAGCTCGCAGTACAGCTGTACACTCAGTGAGTTTTAAGGGTTAAATGAGTTTTAAGAAGTGAACCACACAAGTTTAAGTGATCTGACTCCGATCAGAAGCTTTGTTTAAAAAATATTTCATATGTTTAAGGGAAGTAATTTTCAGTTTAAAGTATTTATGGAATAGATAACAGACAATCAAACCAGGATGGGTGAGCGATCTGGATGACGAACCAGTGTGCCCCTTCAACAGTTAAGTTGGGATTTATTCCCAGTTCCTAAATTCAGATGTTAGCTATCAAGCGCCATGGATCTAAGGAGATATTCTAAGCCATAAGTCAGAACAGCTCGTAGGTCAATCGAGCCAAGGTAATGGCCAATATTCCAGCAGATGGTCCAATCAAGAAGAACCCCAGGAGAGGTTTTGACGACAGAGACCAAAAGATTTTAATGGCACAACTGATCCGCTTGCTGCTGAAAGATGGATCAAGTCTATGGATGTCATTTTTGACTACCTCCAGATGCCAGATCTGGACAGGCCTAGGTTCAACATCTACATGGTGAGAGATGTTGCCATGATTTGGTGGGAAGGAGCCAAACTGACAGTGTACTTGGCTAATATCTCATGGTAAGAGTTCAAGAGAGTGTTCTTTGATCATTATTTCACTACTAATATGCGGTCCAAGCTGAAGAGGGAGTTTCTAACGTTGAAATAGTGGAGCATGTCAGTTCGGAAGTATGTCCGCAAGTTTGAGAGAGGGAGCTACTTTGTAACTCTGATTGAAAAGGATTTCATGGAGAAGATACGACATTTGTCCAGGTTTGAAACCTACATTCAAACATGATGTTAGGCTAACTGAGCCTAAGGACTTCAGAGCAGCAGTGGACAAGGCCCTCTGAGCTGAACAAGACTGGAAAAAAATTGAAGAGGAGCGCTAGAAGAAGAAGCAGGCTTTTCAGCAGAAAATCAGAGGCCTTCCAAGAGGCATAACCGTAATCAGCAGAGGCTGCAAGGACAAACACCTCTGCACACACCCCAACCTATAAATGCAGTTCCCTCCATCGCCAAACGGCCAGTTTGCTCGAAGTGTTAGAAGAACCATTCTGGTCAGTGTAGAGCTGGTCAGGAAGTCTGCTACAAGTGTGGTGCTCCATGCCACATTGCTCGGAACTGCCCAAAGTCAAAGAAGCTGGTGACCAGTAGAGCTTATGTCATGACAACTGAGCAGGACAACCCATATTCTACTGTAGTTATGGGTAAGATTTTGATTGTTGATATGCCCTCTCTTGCCCTAATAGATTCAGGTGCGACCATTCATTTATAGGAGAAGAGTTTTCTAGGAAGTTACCTTTCAAATCGGACCAATTGTCCATAGGTTTTTGTGTAACCGTACTGTGAGACCTGAAGATTTTTGGATTAATTAAGTTAATTAATCGGGTTTAGTATAGACCAGATTTGACGGGAGCAGATCTGGGATAGGCCAGATTTGAGCTGGTATGCTTGGTAGTGTATCGGGTCTCTATATTTGTGTGTTGGAACAGTTCAGGACAATTTTAGAGTTCTGCGTAGTAGTAGTCAGATTTGGGGAGTTGAGAAGTACAGGTTGGTGACTTAGTATTCGACGCTGGTTGAATATCCTACGCGGGTAGCAAAACACCGTCGTTTGGAGGAAACCAGATTTGAGATGCGTAAGTTGTTAGCGCTTTGTGAACTGGCCTGGTTGCAGGTACTTGTACTGTCTTTGATTTTCCTGCACGTGTATTGTTTGATACTGTTTGTTTATAGCTGATGCATTTGTGGTCGAGCATGGTTTGCATACCACTTCTTTATGTGATGTTGTTTCTGTTGCGACTCCTGCCGACTCGAACCTGTTCCCTCAAGAGATTTTGTTGAATGGCATTCTTAGGTTTGGTGAGAATGTCTTGGTAGCGAACCTGATTCGTATAGTGATGTGGGATTTCGATTGCATTGTGGAATGGACGTGTTGTCTAGTTTTAGGGCCACCGTGGATTGTTTCCATGGCGTTGTGCGTTTTCGGTCCCAGTCTGGCGGGAAGTGGAACTTCTACGGCCTCGATTCCCAATCGAAGATTCCGTTGATCTCTGCTATGGAGATGTTTAGCCTTATGACATTGGAGAACTCTGGGTTCATGATCTATACTTTGGACGCATCCTTTATTGTGCTCAAAGGGGTAGGACAGAGCTGGTTGAACTTGTAGCTCCCAGTTAGAGTTTCGGTACTTTACGTCCTGAGCTGGTTGTTGTTGTTTGGCTTATCAGGTTTCAGATCTGAGTCCTCGGGACCTTGATTGTGGTAATTGTAGCTCAAAAGTGAAGGTACGGATGTGAGCTTATAATTATAGCTTTGAGATGGACTTGTGTGTAAATGAGCATTTGCTGTTATGTTGAGCAGTGTGTATGTTGTTGTTCCTGTGCTGTTTCTTGCATCTGTTTGTGATTTTAACTTGCAAGATGTTATTATGCATACACGCATGTCACGAAGTTCTACTCTTTCCTTTGCGAGCCTTTGTTAACAGCCTGCTGTGAGAACCTCTGATATGTTGTTGTCTGCTTTGAGCTAATCCTTTTTGATAGGATGCGTGTGATTGAGCGCTTGGGTAACTCCCAATTCTCTCACATGCGATATGGCCTTTCAGTTATAACGGTGCTGATATTTCGTGTGATTGAGCTCATGGGCAGCTCCCATTTCTCTCACATGAGTTGCGGCCATCCCTGATCTGTTGGTGTTTGGTACCATGTGTGATCGAGCGCGTGGGTAGCTCCCATTATCTCACACATCCGGTGACCATTCATGTTCTTTTGACCAGCGGTTTATAGTTCTCTTGGATCCTTTGAGCTCCATGTTCTCATGCATAGCATAGCATTTATATCTTGCTCTATCTGCATGATGTTTTATGTTGCTCTTCGTACTGGGGTTTGACCCCTGTTCCTCTGGGGCTGGATTGTTTTGTTTGCCTATGTGTTTTTTAGGTTATCCAGGTTTCTCAGCTGGTCGTGGAGATGGCCCAGCTGGTGGTGTCCCGGGAGGTGGATAGAGTGTCCCAGTTATATATACTATTTATATTAGGCAGCAGAGCAGTCTTTAGGGAATACCCTGTGAGGATGTGATGTTCTATTGCTGATTTGGGACGTACCCTGTTAGGGAGTCATTCGATTCTTGTATTTGTTATTGTATCTGTTGTTGTTGGTTTCAGATTGTTGTAAAACCAATATTTTGAATATCGTTGTATTTTAAAGTATATCTTCTAAGTCAGGTCAAAGCGAAAAATTTCAGCCACTTTTTAAATGCTTCAGCGATCGTATTTTGCGTGGTTAATCTCTTTGTTGTGCATCGGACCTGACATTTTTGGTATCAGAGCTTAAACTGGGATAATTTTTAATTCTTTTGATCACACTTGAGTCAAGGCACCTAGTTGATTGTTGCATGTGTTTGACTATGTGATATATTTGATGTGTGATCTTATTGTATTAGTGTTTGCCTAGATGCCACCTAGACGTAGGGGTAGAGCTACCAGGCAGATTCCGGCAGAATATGAGGGTCATAATGAGGAGATTCAGCGTAGTGCTCCTGTTCATAGACGTGCTAGGCAGGTTGACGATGAGGTTGATGTGCTGGAAGCCCGTGTGGATGAGATGGAACTAATCATGGCGAGGTTTCAGCGTATGAATCCTCAGAATTTCGATGGTGACGAGAGTAGTTCCGATGCTGAGTCCTGCTGCAGCATATTACCAGACTGTTTGATATAGTGCACTATTATGATGAGCGCAGACTGAGTTTGGAGACCTTTAAGCTGAGGAAGAATGCAGAGTGATGGTGGAGAGGTGCTTCACGTACGCTTGAGGAGACAATGTGCGGGAATTACTTGGGATAGTTTCTGTATGGCGTTTAGTCAGGAGTATGTTCCGGAGTCTTATGAATGCCCGGGAGCAAGAGTTTGATAATTTGGTTCAGGGAACCATGTCGGTGGGTGAGTATGCTCAAAGGTTTTCTTCTCTTCTTGCCTACGTTCCTCATGTGTCTAGCCGATAGAGGGCAAATAGGAACTTGTTTCTGGAAGGGCTAAATGAGGATTTGTATTCCTTGATGTTGGCGAGTTCACCTACCAGTTATGCGGACACGGTGGACAAGGAAATGGACATCGAGGAAGAGATACGGAACCGCAGGTCTCGGGTTCAGCCTCCAGCGGTGCAAGGTTTACGTCCCAATGTTCCAGGGGCGCAACCTTCCCAGTTTCCCCAGGCATCTCAGCAGCAGCCCCAGCAATCAGCACAACAGTCTGGGCACCATAGGTTTAGTCCTCGTGGCCATCAGTTCAAGAAGAAGAAGGGTTCTAGTTCTTCTGACTCGGGCAGTTCGAGCAGTAGTAGTAGCCCTAGGGCTACCTTTTGTGGTCAATGTGGAGGCAGACACCCCTCGATGCAGTGTAGAGGAGTTCAGGGTGTTTGCAATATTTTTGGGCAATATGGACATTTTGCGAGAGTGTGTCCATTGGATGGATATCATCACACTGCGGCCCCACCATAGGGTCGTTCCGGTGGGTCATCTCGAAGTCGTTCTTTCCCTGTTCAGCAGCAGAGGGTGGGGGAAGCTCAGCATATGCCGTTCCAACAGCCTGGTCCTTCGCAATTTGGACAGTCTTTCCAGCCCCAGTTCTCAGGACCTCAGCATGCCCAGGTGAATACCATGACTAGGGAGCAAGCCATGAGGAGTGATTGCAGGTACTTGTACTGTCTTTGATTTTCCTGCACGTGTATTGTTTGATACTGTTTGTTTATAGCTTATGCATTTGTGGTCGAGCATGGTTTGCATACCACTTCTTTATGTGATGTTGTTTCTGTTGCGACTCCTGCCGACGCGAACCTGTTCCCTCGAGAGATTTTGTTGAATGGCATTCTTAGGTTTGGTGAGAATGTCTTGGTAGCGAACCTGATTCGTATAGTGATGTGGGATTTCGATTTTATTGTGGAATGGACGTGTTGTCTAGTTTCAGGGCCACCGTGGATTGTTTCCATGGCGTTGTGCGTTTTCGGTCCCAGTCTGGCGGGAAGTGGAACTTCTACGGCCTTGATTCCCAATCGAAGATTCCGTTGATCTCTGCGATGGAGATGTTTAGCCTTATGACATTGGAGAACTCTGGGTTCATGATCTATACTTTGGACGCATCCTTTTCGTCGTGTGTGGAGCTTAGTGACATCCTCGTTGCTCGAGATTTCCCTGACGTGTTTTCCGAGGAGATTCCAGGCTTTCCTTCGAGGAGGAAGATTGACTTCAGCATTGAGTTGGTACCTGGTACGGCTCCTTCACGATCCCCATATCATTTAGCACCAGCCGAGTTGAGGGAGCATAGCTGATGCATTTGTGGTCGAGCATGGTTTGCATACCACTTCTTTATGTGATGTTGTTTCTGTTGCGACTCCTGCCGACTCGAACCTGTTCCCTCAAGAGATTTTGTTGAATGGCATTCTTAGGTTTGGTGAGAATGTCTTGGTAGCGAACCTGATTCGTATAGTGATGTGGGATTTCGATTGCATTGTGGAATGGACGTGTTGTCTAGTTTTAGGGCCACCGTGGATTGTTTCCATGGCGTTGTGCGTTTTCGGTCCCAGTCTGGCGGGAAGTGGAACTTCTACGGCCTCGATTCCCAATCGAAGATTCCGTTGATCTCTGCGATGGAGATGTTTAGCCTTATGACATTGGAGAACTCTGGGTTCATGATCTATACTTTGGACGCATCCTTTTCGTCGTGTGTGGAGCTTAGTGACATCCTCGTTGCTCGAGATTTCCCTGACGCGTTTTCCGAGGAGATTCCAGGATTTCCTTCGAGGAGGGAGATTGACTTCAACATTGAGTTGGTACCTGGTACGGCTCCTATTTCACGATCCCCGTATCGTTTAGCACCAGCCGAGTTGAGGGAGCTTAAGGTACAACTTAGTGATTTGCTTGAGAAAGGTTTTATTCGACCGAGCATGTCACTGTGGGAAGCTCCTATCTTGTTTGTGAAGAACAAGGATGGTTCAATGAAGATGTGAATTGATTTTCGGCAACTGAATAAGGATACCATGAAGAATAAGTACCCTTTACCGATGATCCATGATTTATTTGATCAGCTTCAAGGTTCAGCTGTGTATTCAAAGATCAATCTGCGTTCGGGTATCATTAGTTGCGTATTCGAGAGGAAGATATTGTGAAAACTGCATTTCGTGCGAGGTATGTCATTATGAGTTTTTGGTTATGCCTTTTGGTTTGACAAATGCCCCTGCAGTTTCATAGATTTGATGAACCGAGTCTTTCGAGAATTTATCGATCAGTTTATGATTGTGTACATTGATGACATCTTGGTGTACTCGAAGACTCCTATGCAACACAAAGAGCATTTGAGGTTGGTTCTCCAAACGCAACGAGACTCACAGTTATATGCTAAATTCACCAAATGCGAGTTTTGGTTGGATAGAGTAGTATTTCTGGGTCATGTCATTTCGGCCAATGGATTGTCTGTTGATCCCAGTAAGGTAGAAGCTATTGTGAACTGGGAACGTCCCAAGAATGTTTCAGATATTCTTAGATATTTGGGATTGGCTAGCTATTATCACCACTTCATTGAGGGATTTTCTAGTATAGCTAAGCTTATGACGCAGTTGACCCAGAAAGACAAGAGATTTGTTTGGACGGAGCAATGCGAGAACAAATTCCAACTACTCAAAGAGAAGCTAACTACAGCGCCAGTGTTAGCGTTACCTTCGGGTTCAGGAGGTTTTGTGGTTTGTTCAGATGCTTCTCTAAATGGATTGGGTTGTGTTTTGATGAAGAATGGTCGAGTCATCGCGTATGCTTCTCTTCAGTTGAAACCGCATGAGACTCGTTACGCAGTTCATGATTTGGAGTTGGCAGCCGTAGTCTTTTCCTTGAATATTTGGCGCCACTATCTGTATGGCGAGCAGTTTGTGGTGTATACAGACCACAAG
>KV017238.1:71900-82475 GCA_001598015.1 Dorcoceras hygrometricum
CTGCTGCAGTATGGAAAGCAGTATTGTACCAATATTCTGCCCAATGTAGCCAATAGGACCAAGTACGAGGCTGCTCGGAAGAGAAGCAACGTAAATATGTTTCTAGACAGCGTTTCAGCACCTCCGTTTGGCCGTCTGTTTCAGGATGGTACGATGAACTCATCTTGAGCAATGTTCCTTGCAAGCGAAAAAATTCTGACAAGAAGTTACTCATAAATATCGGGTCTCTGTCACTCACAATAGATTTGGGGGTACCATGCAGTCTAGCCACTTCCCTGGAAAAAATTTCGGCCACTCCTTTAGCTGAGAATGGGTGTTTTGGTAGGATGAAGTGCCCATATTTGGACAGACGGTCCACGACCACCATGATGACCTCGAATCCTCTTGATTTTGGCAAGCCCACAATGAAATCCATAGCAATATCTTCCCAAATAACTGTAGGAATTGGCAGTGGCTATAAGAGACCACTCGGCTTCATGGTTTCATATTTTTGCTTTTGACACATATCACACCGGGCAACAAACTTTAATACATCGTCTTTCATCCCCTTCCAAAAAAAAGTGCCTGCTGCCCGCTTGAAGGTCCTTAACGCGCCCGAGTGTCCTCCTGTGGGTGTAGCGTGTGCTTCACGAAGTATCTTGTCTACTCACACAGAATCTCATGGTATGACAATCTTCCCTTTATGTAATAGCACCCCATTCACCACTGAATAACCACCCACGGGTGCTTCTCCCCTCAACAGCGTGCTTGTGACTTCCTGCAGAAAAGTGTCTTGCCTCACTGCCTCACTCAGATCATTGATCTCCACCCAATCCGGACCTAATATGCCGTGTAATTCCAGCTCCCCCTCTTTTCGCGACAGTGCATCTGCCGCGGCATTGTTTATGCCGGCTTTGTATTTAATTTCGAACTCATATCCCATCAGTTTGCTCATCCAATGTTGCTGGTCGGGGGTCGCAATCCGCTGCTTCAGTAAACAAGTCAAAGACTTATGATCTGTCATCACAATAAACTTCTTCCCCAACAGATAATGTCGCCAATGCTGAACTGCCAGAACTAACGCCATTAGTTCCTTCTCATACGTCGAATTTGACAAAGACCGGGCTGCTAGTGCTTTGCTGAAAAAAGCCACGGGTCTTCCCTCCTGGGACAGCACTGCTCCCACCCCTCTTCCCGACGCATCACACTCAATCACAAACTCTCGTGTGAAATCGGGCATCTTGAGGACTGTAGTGGTACTGATGGCTCGTTTTAATGTCTCAAAGCCCTCCTGCGCATCCCCAGACCAACCGAAATTGTCTTTCTTTAACAGCTCCGTCAACGGCTTTGCAATCTTCCCGTAGTCTCGAATGAATTTTCTGTAGTAGCCCATCAAGACCAAAAATCCTCTAAATCCTTTTTTCTAGGTGGGTTTCGGCCACCTTTCTACCACTGCCACTTTCCAGGAATCCACCGCCGCCGTCCCCTGAAATAATGTGTCCCAGGTACTCCACTTGCTTGAGTCCAAAAACGCATTTCTTCCTGTGCAGCAGTAACTGGTGCCTCTGCAGGACGTCTAGAACCCATCATAAATTTATCAAATGTTCGCCCAAAAACCCTCTAACTCCTTTTGTTGTGGTGGGCTTCGGCCACTTTCCTACCGCTGCCACTTTCCCGGGATCCACTGCGACACCAGCCCCTGAAATAATATGTCCCAGGTATTCCACTTGCTTGAGTCCAAAAACGCATTTCTTCCTGTGCAGCAGTAACTGGTGCCTCTGCAGGACGTCTAGAACCCATCATAAATTTATCAAATGTTCCTTCCAGCCTTTACGGAAGATTAAAATATCATCTAAGAAAACCAACACACATTTCCGCAAATACGGCCTCAACACTTCATTCATAGTGGCTTGGAATGTCGCTGGGGCATTTTTTAGCCCAAACGGCATGACGAGAAACTCGTAGTGACCTTCGTGCGTCCGAAAAGCTGTCTTGCAAACATCCTCGGGGCGCACTCTGATTTGATGATACCCGAACCTCATGTCTAATTTTGAAAACCAGATTGCCCCATGAAGTTCATCAAGCAGTTCTTCGATGACTGGCATGGGAAACTTGTCTGTTATAGTAGCGTCGTTCAGAGCTCGATAATCCACACAGAAACGCCAACTCCCATCCTTCTTTTTGACGAGAATCACCGGACTGGAATATGGGCTACAGCTGGGTTGGATTACCCCTGCCTGTAGCATTTCTGACACAATATTTTCAATGTCATCCTTCTGCTGGTGCGCATATCTGTAAGGCCGGACTTGCACTGGTCCACTCCCCTCTTTCAGAGTAATTGTATGGTCATGCGCTCGCCCGTGGCATATCGAACAACCCATCATATTGGCGCAAAATCCACTATAGTTCTGCCGGAGGTCGCACTGGACCCGCCCCATGTTGTTCTTCGACGGTATTGACTTCTGTATACCAAAGGGCTCTACAAAATTCCACGTCTGTCACTTTTAACAACGACTTGAGGGAGCTTACCGCCCTGCTCAATCCAGGATCCCCCACCAGTGTCACGCTCCCCTTGCCTACTGTGAAAGACATACGCATGAGTTCCCAGTTGGTGGCCACTTATCCTAACGTTCGTAACCAATCAACCCCCAGAATGAGGTCCACTCCCCCGAGTTGAAACACATATACATTGACTTCAACCATGCACTGCCGCAGATCCACTAACAGGTTTTTGCAAAGACCCTAGCACGGTACCCGGCCTCCATCCCCCAAGCATACCACGAATATTCACCGTCTCGTCCACTGGTAAGCCCAACTCAGTCACCAGCTTCCGGGATACGAAGTTATGGCTTGCCCCACTGTCCAGCATCACCACCACTTCGCGCCCTTCGATGCGTCCTAGGAATTTCATTGTTTGAGGCTGAGAAATGCCGCCTACGGAGAACAAAGGAAGCTCCAGGGTATTGTTTTCGTACGTCTCTGGCGTGGGCACCTCGTATTCTTCATCTGCCTCCCGAGTTCACAGTCCTTCTGCTTCTCCCTCATCTTCATCCTCGATCAGGAAAGCAATCCTCAAGGACTTGTTGGCGCACCGATGCAGAGAATTGTAGGGTTCACCGAACTTATAGCACAACCCTTTTTCCTTCCGCAACAGATATTCCTTGTGGGAGTAAATTTTTCCTTCCCTGAAGCGGCCACCTCCACTTCGTCCTGCACCTGGTTTCTCGCCCAAGCCACTGTTGGCGTCTATATTAATCATCGCTTGTCGGTTGAGCTGTTGGGCCTGGGGTGTCTTGTGAGATAGGCCTGTAACGTCTTCCCTCCGGCCTACATACATAGAAGTTGGATCGTATCTGCTCCGATATTTTTCGTGGGCTTGTATACGGCCCAATCTATCCCTGCCAGCAGGTTGGGCTCGGCCCATAGCAACATCGGTCACTCCCTGTCTCTTCTCCCGTCGGTAATATGGGCTCCCCTCCTTCGTTGTGTACGTAACCGTATCCAGTACCAGCTCTTCCTCCATGCTGCGTGCTAAATCCATGGCGCGATTGATGGTCCGGGGACCATGTGTCCTGACTCGACGTAATTCCTCCCTCAAACCACTCAGAAAATATCCAAGGCATTGAGCTTCGGGTAAGCTGCCTACCTGTGCCAAGAGCACCTCAAACCTTTCAATGTATTCTTCCACGGGTCGCTCCTCCTGCCTCAACGACGCCAGATATTCGAACGGGTTCGCAGCCTCCGGCCCACTATATTGGTGGATTAATTCCTCCACAAATCGATCCCAATTCCAATCCGGCGTTCGCGACTTTACCCATTGAAACCAGTGTACCGCCGGTCCTTCCATACAAATGTGAGCGATCCGCAGACGGTGGTACGGGGGTGTACCGTGGATCTCAAAATACTGTTTTGCCTTCCCTATCCACCCGATGGGATCGGTGTCGTCGAATGCTGGAATCTCTATTCTTCTCATGGCTAGTCGGAGTTCTTCACAGTCATCGGTATTCTCTTTTGGTACCCCCTTGTGAACCCTCCGTTCTTCCTGGTATGTGGTTATCCCGTGCCTCGGATTGCTCATTATCCTTACCCCAAATCATCCTTTCTACCAGTAAATTGAGTTCCGACAAATCACTCAAGCTTTGGTTCACCGTGACCAGATTCGCCCTCATGGCGCTCATGTCTTCCTGCATCTTGTTCACGTTCTCCTGAGAGGTTATTACCAACCGTTCCAGTGCGTCCTATTTGGCTTCCGATCATGTGGTTGTCATCCTCCTTCCCTCGGATCTGGCAAGTCGGACCAATTGATGCAGGTAAGAATACTTTTCTATTGATTAACCAAAAGAATTACAGCCCTTGCCGGAGAGTAAAACTCCCTTAGTACCTCTACGTCCCTAGCTATGCTAGTGTAATGTGTGTGCAACGTTATAACTGAATGTTTGTTATTCTCTGACTCCTGTTACTTATATTATCTGCCTTCTCTCATGCTTACGTGTCTTGTCCCGCCTTCTTCCTTCTCGAATAACCTATGTGATGATGGGCATAGCCCTTTGGTTCGGGTCTTCCACAGTATGGTCCATAACAGATTCTGCCGCAGCTAGCCCAAGGATGATTTTAGAGTCTATGTATGCATATGAAACAAGAGAATGTATGCATGTGAAACAAGAGAAGCATAATTGTGTAACCTCGAATTGGAGCCACCTTCTTGACTTGGGATCTTCTGCACAATCAAATCCTTCTCATACATTTTCTCTTTTTTATTGATTAAAATTTTGCTAACGAATGAAGAGTACAAAGCTAGTTTATTTAATGTAGTTAGAATAAGTTGATTTGAATGAAACTCAATAAATATTTCATATATTGACACAACTTTACAAAATTCCCAACATTCATGTTTGACCACCATCATCCTCTTCTTGTTGTTCTTCATCTTCACAGGTCTCTGCGGCACTTTTGCCTCCAGACAGATACTCTAGTGCCGTAACGACGTCGCTGATCAAAGGTCGAATGGAGGCTTCTTCTTGGAGACACATTGCAGCTATGGCAAGAGCTTGATATAAGGCCTTTTCGGGGTAGTTCCCTTCCAGCAGTTGATCTGCCATTAAATGGAACTTTTTCTTGTCTTTAAACAATGGCTGTGCCTGCGGATTTTCCAAGAAATGTCTTATGAGATGAGCTTTGTGACATGATTTGAATTCATTATGCAAAATAAGCCTACCCAAGTTATTAGATTCTGCTCTTCGTTTGGTTTGGAGGTGTCAATGACTCTCCTGCCTGTGATTATTTCCAAGAACACGACACCGAAGCTGTAAACGTCGGATTTCGTTGTCAACTGGCCAGTGGAGGCATACTCTGGTGCACAATAACCGTAGGTCCCCATCACCCTTGTGGAAACATGGGTGTTTCCCCCTATAGGACCTAGCTTGGCTAGGCCGAAATCCGACAGTTTCGGGTTGAAATTTTCGTCTAAAAGTATGTTCGATGCCTTAAAATCTCGATATATCACCGGAGGATTTGCTGTTTCATGCAAGTATTCAAGTCCTCTTGCTGCCCCTTCAGCGATCTTCATTCTGGTATGCCAATCCAGTGGCTTTCTCTCTGGACTTATATCTATGCAGAAAACAGACATCACATGATTCAAATTAAGGCCATAAGTTCAATAGGAGAGCTTTAATAGAAGAATCCTGCTACTTGTGGCATTTTCTAAATAACGTACTTAGGAGGTGATCTTCCAAGGAACCATTATGCATGTACTCGTAAACTAAGATTCTCTGTTTGCCATCGGCGCAATATCCGACTAGATTCACAAGATTGGGATGGTGAAGAAGGCTCAGTATCAAAACCTCCACAAGGAATTCTCTGTTCCCCTGGAAGCCATTTCTATCGAGTTGCTTCACCGCGACATCCTGAAACAAAGAAAACATCGAAACTATTGAATTCTCTATTCAGTATGTATGTGTGTAAGTATGTATATAAATTATGGATGACATCCAACGAGGATCACCATCTTTTTGCTTTCGATCCAGCCTTTGTACACCCTCCCGAAACCGCCTTCCCCTAACAAAGTTTCAAGATTGAAGTTCTGAGTGGCAACAGAAAGGTCCTGAAATGTGAAAATCTCAGCAGATATATTTCCCTTCCCAAGCTTTTCTATTTCTTCTGCTATATATCTTCTCCTGCTGGCATCTGTACATTATTTGCGTACAAATTACACTCATTCGTACTCTTGGCATTGAAAACACAATCCTCATCCATGACACATACACAGAATAATAAAGCACTTGGTAAAGAATCCTTTGGACTAGTGGCTAGGGTGAGATATGTTGTTACACAGAGTCGCATACTCAATTCGTGCTATGATTCTGCATGCTGTTGAATCAGTCTTAACAGATGTCTGAGCTATTATTCGAATACATAACAAATCATTAATTAAAAGTGGCTGTAACAAAGATCAGATGAGGACAAAGGAAGAATGTAAACGAATAACCAAAGGGTAGGAATTATGATGCAAATAAATGATGAGAATACGATTTAAGCACCAGATTTAAATGATATATTTGCAAAGGAAGCCACAGAATTCGTCTTCTTGAATTCTTGAATGCTCTTCTTCAAGGATCTTTTCCGGCTCTTCTCTCCTGACAAGCAACACGAGAAACAACTCAACATTTTTCTGACCTCTTCAATTCCCTCTGTGTATCAAATCGACCATTACGCATGACATCGATCGACAACGCATAAACACAAACAAAAAGTTTCTTGATTTTCAATCACACAAATGTAATTTTGAATTATATTATGATCAGAATCTTGAGTGAACGATAAGGAAATGGATATCTTAGTCTTGAAAAACCAGTGCTTCTCTGGCTCTCAAGAAACTAAGAAGAAGAATTCCTCGGTGCTCTCTTCTTTTTTCAATGGAAAAAAACAACATGCATATTTCACGAAATACATTGAACCCTGTCCATGGTTTTCTTTTAGCTAAAAATAGCATGTGGTGCTGCTTGCAAGCTACCAATAAATCTTGATCACCAAATACCATCCCATTAGAATTAGATAATATCGTACACAAGTGATAAGTGAAAGTGATAGTTAAAAGATACAAAATTCTTGGGGAACTACATGATTTCTTAGTAAAGTGCATGGTAGTCTAGTAAAATATCTACTTAAGTATGATGATTAAACTTTGTAAACATAAATATTCATGCCTTGTCAAGATTCGTGAGCTAACGTGGGATTATGTTTCTTCCCCAGCATACGTAGCCATTGGATGCAGAAAAGAATACGGCCTTGGGTGGTCCAACGGCGAGACGGGAAAGGATATCAAGGAATTAGATGAATTTTGGTCAAAATATTTACTAGTGTCATGCCAACATCATATTAAATAGTATTGGGAGCATGAATAAAATTGCACTGATCTGGAGTAGATCAAATCTTAATTTCGATGAACACAAAACTTGTTATTATATTTGTAATCTATTTATTTGAGAGACCAAGCTAGAATCAGATCAGAACAGATCCCAACAGATCAGTCGATGAACTGTACAGTATAAACGAAGAACTAAGCTCAGTTGAGTAGAACAGTGGATCAGTTCACAGTTGAAAAGAGCATATCAGTTCAGAGAAGTGATCAGAATAGAATCAACTCAGAGCAGAATACATCATTCAGATATTAGCAGATGAGATCAGCTCAAAGAATCAGAACAGAACCAGTTCAGAGCAGCATAGTTCAGATCAGTTCATATGTCATTTTATGTTCAGAACATTTCAGAGTAAGAGCATAATAGAGCAGCTCAGATAAGATAAACAAATCAGTTCAGATATTAGCATATGAGATCAGCTCAGAAATCAGAACAGATCAGTTTAGAGCAAAGCCTACAGTACAAAATAGAGCAGCATAGAACAGTTCAGATCAAAATAGTTTAGATGAAGAAGAGCAGTGTAGTTCAGTTATCAGATCAGGTCGGAGATTCGCATCAAATCAGTTCATATAAGAAGAGAAGAGCTTATTGAAGAGAACATATTAGAATGGAGTTCAGATAAGATCAACACAGGCTACTAGTTCGGAACAACGAAGCAGTTTGAACAAGCATTACTTAAACAGAATACAAAAGGTTCAAACTGATTTGTCAAGTACAATAAAAACGTTAGTTCAGTGCAAATAAAAGTTCAAAATAGCCTCACCTACTCCTTTACGAAGAAATGACGACAAGGATATCAATGTCAGAACTTGACAGAAGTCGTTTCAACGGCTATAAACTTGTGTCCAACGTTCATATCTGAAACACCCTAAACTATCTTCTTCTTTTTAGTAAAATAAATTTGGAATTTTTTTATACAAATTGTAAACTTGAAACTTTCAATAAAACTCATAACATAAAATACTTAGAAAATTTAAATTGAGTTGAAGAAACCGAAGAAATCATTTCCATCTTATTACACCACCTCAACTAAAAAGAAAAGTATATTCCACCAAAAACCATACTAAAACTTAAATAGAAATAAAATCTTTCTCTCTCTCATCATCAACGGAAATGCAAGGTCGCAGGGAATGTGCCAACTGAGCTGCCGTCTACTCAAAGGTTCTGTCCCTCAGCCTCAGTCTTTGCGTCATCTGCACCAATCAAACATAATGAGCCTAGGGGCTCAACAAGTATAAAATGGAGGAATATCAAGAAGTAATACATGCACATGCATCAAAATAGTTGTAGTCAAATAACTTTTCTCAAACTTTAACTGCATAAAACATCGGCTCAAAAAATTTTCCTTCAAATTTATACATAGGCAATAAAATCATAAATCAAAAAATATTTTCTAGTAAATTCCGTTTCTCGACTATGGTCCCTGAACCTCAAGTCGCTTGTGTTGGCGCAGCGGCGGATCCGGATCCCGTTCCCGGGGCGCAGCGAAAGATTTAAAAATTTGCACCGGAAACGGTCAATACATAACAATAAAGGCAATAAAACATCCATAGGGTATTTTAGATCGGTACCTTGCTGGTGTCTAGGCGCCTGGCTCCGACCGATTTCTTGAAATGATTTAGACATGAAAAGGAAAGAAAGATGGGTTCGAAAATAATGTTTTTGATGTTTATGATGCTTCCAGTATGATTTCCATAAAGTTATGATGTTTTAAATATACTGAGGGTTCGAATTCAATTCCAGAAATATTATGAATGTTCTTCTCGAAATAGCAGTAATATTAGAATTCGATAACGGTGAAATCGGTAGCTGTTGGTTGAATCATTGGTATGGTTTGATAGGCAGCAGCTGATGACATTGTTATTGTTCTGATATCACAAACGTCGAGTTATGTCCCAGCAGCTGTTTCTACTTGTTAAGATTCAGCAGCTGCATTGATATAATAGGCATGAATGTTTTCCTCTCTGTTGTAATATCAGGATTTGATGATTTGTGTAATAAGCAGTGCTAGTTAGATAAGTATAAAGTCTGGTTTAATAGGCAACGGCTGGTAGCGCGATCGTTGTTTTGATGTTACAAGCGTTTTTCATAAAATTCAGCAGATGCACTGTTCATCAGCAGATGCGTCTTTCTTTATTAGTATCAGCAGTTGCTTTCCTTTGATTAGAAATCAGCAGCTGCATTGTGATTTTAAATTCAGCAGTTGCTTTAATTTCAAGTACTGTTCATTCCAGCTGGTACCTCTAGCCACAATATCCCGGATTATGTGGTATTTCCTCAGCATATGTTTGGATCTTTGGTGAGACCTAGGCTCCTTTGCTTGCGCAACGGCACCCGTGTTGTCGCAGTACACCGGGACTGGACCAACTCCATCAGGAATGACGCCCAACTCTTGGACGAAATTCCTTATCCAAACCGCATCCTTAGCAGCAGCTGATGCTGCAATGTACTCAGCCTCAGTGGTTGAATCCGTGATGGTGTATTTCTTGGAAATCTTCCAAGAGACAGCACCACCATTGAGCATGAATACAAATCCAGAGGTTGACTTCGAATCATCCACGTCACATTGGAAGCTAGAATCAGTGTAGCCTTCCAATTTCAGTTCACCACCCCCATAGACCATGAACATATTCTTAGTTTTTCGTAAGTACTTAAGAATATCTTTCACAGCCTTCCAATGCAATTGGCCGGGGTTGGCCTGGTAGCGGCTCGTGACACTCAGAGCATATGCGACATCCGGTCTAGTTGAGATCATGCCATACATAATACTACCTATTGCCGAGGCATATGGCACACGTGTCATACTCTCTATCTCCTCATCAGTCTTCGGACACATAGACTTAGATAGAGTGACCCATGGCACATAGGTAGGTGTCCTCTCTTGGACTCTTCCATAGAGAACCTTTTAAGTATGGTATCGATGTATGTGGCTTGGGTGAGTCCGAGCATCCGTTTCGATCTATCCCGATAGATCTGTATTCCAAGAAAATAGGATGCTTCACCCACGTCCTTCATCGAGAATCTACTAGACAACCAGACTTTAGTTGACTGAAGCATTCCTACATCATTCCCAATGAGTAGAATGTCATCAACGTAAAGTACAAGGAATGTCACAGCGCTTTTAACTACCTTCTTATATACACATTGCTCCTCGGGATTCTGATGAAACCAATTCCTTAAT
>KV017239.1:0-22049 GCA_001598015.1 Dorcoceras hygrometricum
TGTATTTTTTTTTCTTGGTGGTTGTGATCGTTGTTTTAAAATTGATAACAGAATCTGTTTTTCCCCCTTTTTGCCAGCCGCGGTATAAACCGTGAAATCTATGAAATCTGCTAGCCGCGCTAAACCGTGAAATCTGACATATATCCTTGATATCTGCAAAATGCGCTAAACCGTGAAATCTGTTTTTCCGTGAAAGCCGCGCTAAACCGCGAAATACTCGCGACCCATTCGCGACCCACTCACGACCCACACAATTGTTTAGTATACAATTCAGTAGAAATCAGACGTAGCGCTACTGATTCGCAATATACAATTCGCAGCGCAAACTATTAAAGTTGGAAGATCAGATCTGCTTACGTGGACAGATCTGCTTACGTCGACAGATCTGCTTATGTGGCATGGTTCAGCTTTGCTTATTTGGCATGGTGCAGCGCAAAAACCAGTCGTAGCGCAAACCAGCGCAAATCTGAATCAGTCGTGAGAATTATGCGACGTCGTTTTAGTTAGTGAAGTTTGCGTTTTGAATGATTTAACATAACCAGCTGCTGGTTATTTTAGGAAGGGATCTGGTACCAGCCGTTGCATGATGCGACGTCGTTTTGAGATAACTGTTGGCAGCAGAGGCAAATCAGACGTAGCGCTAGGAGATCTTGATATCAGATTTCTTAAATTTTAAACTTATAAATTTATCTTCATATATCTCCACTCGCGACCCACTCGTGACCCACAATCGAGAATAACCTTCAGATACAATAACCTTTATCTTCACTCGAGACCCACTCGAGACCCACGCGATAACAGAAACAGAAAATGAACGCAATAACAGAAACAGAAAATGAACGCAATAACAGAAACTGAAACGGAACTCAATAACAGAAACAGAAACAGAAACTGAATGCAGTAACGTGTAAAACTACAACTACAAGTACACACACTCTCAATCCAACAACCACGATTGATCCCACAAACAACAAGTAAAAAATTTCCTAAAATCTGTAACTATTGCATCGTTTAGAGTATAAACATCCCGATCAGCCAATGTAAAGGTTGCAGCTGCAATGGCATAAACTCCACACTCACCACTGCAAAAAAAACATTAACACGTTATCGAAAAAGAACAAACGACAGGCATAGATAAAAAGTAATTAAGCAATTTATACCTTAGAGATTTCTTGGGGAATTCTTTTGGCCGAACAATATTCCACTGGGTATCTGTGTCAGTCTGAAAACCCATCGCCACCAAAATATGCGGCATCATGCGAGCTAGTGGTGTGACGTGTTCTAGAAGTGTCTTGCCGTTTGAACCCACACTATGGTCTGAATCCAAAATCGACAGTTTCTTAGCTTCTGGAACAATTCTAGCAAGAACCCAGTGGCCATTGAAGCAATACGGCACCAAAATAAAAGCTGCCTTATCCCATGGTGTTGATGGCCAATCATCTATTTCCCCCCTCGTGTACACAAGAATAGTCTCCGGTACATTGGTAGGACCACCTTCGATGAATGCACCCATAACGATCATGGGGAAAACACTATCCATCATCGCTACGTCTCCACGAAATATGTAGGGGTATGCCTTCTTCAACTCCAGGAGACCCCGGAAGCATTCATCGACGTGCTGAAATATGTTTAAAGTAATTTTTAATTTTTGCTAAGACAAAAGTAATAGACCATAACTGTTACAAAAATAAATATACTTACTTCAGTGAAAACCCATGTCCCAGGAGTGGCCATCTCAACGAAAAAGCGCTTCTGATAATCTGCGATGAAGCATCGTTTCTTCTCACCATCACTCAGATGCTCAATCTCTCGCTCTGTTCTTGCCCACGACCTCTTAATGATGATCTCCATCCTCCGTTCTAGAGGAAGAGCAACAAATGCATGGAGGTCTGGGATCGACTTTGTTGATCCCTCGGTCTGGTTCCCTTCAACCTGAGCTCCCTCTGTCGATCCACTCTCCTCCTCCTGCACTGGCGTCAACTGAGACATCCGCGCCTCCTTGGTCCACCCTGCCACCTCTGGCGACCCAGTCCATGTCTGCGCCCTTTCTGCCGTCTCACCTGCCAAAAAACAAAGATGAATTTTAATAACATAACATTGCACTTTCAACATTATAAGATCACAAATAAAAACTTACCACCAGTGGTAGTGACTGGGCTCTGTGCTCTCTTGAAGCTCAACATGTCTGACTGCAGCCTTTTCAGTATATCCATCATATTTGCTTGCTCCTGCATCATCATGGCCATTTGAGCCTCTAATACAGTCATACGCTCTTCAAGCCTTTGAAGACGGGATGGACTGACATGGTGTGGAGTCTGATGGGGTGGAGTCTGAGGAGGTGGACTGCGATGGGGTGGAGTCTGAGGGGGTGGACTGCGATGGGGTGGAGTAGGGGGTGGACTGCGATGGGTGGAGTCTGAGGGGGAGGACTGCGATGGGATGGAGTCTGAGGGGGTGGACTGCGATGGGGTGGAGTCTGAGGGGGTGCACTGTCATGGGATGGACTGAGGCACCGTTGGCTGCACACTACCTTTAGTCCCCGACTCATCAACTCCGACATGCGTCGTGTCACTACGCATTCATTCGAAACAACGAAATCACCAGAGATATAATGCGTAGACAACAACTCCGCATCAGTCGGAGTAAGCATACCACACGCGTCCTACATTAATTTAACACAAAAACATAAGCAAATACACATTTCTGATCATTTGAATTTGATATGCATACTTACCTCGCATGGGCTACTACTGAATGCAGCAACGACATCACTGTGTGAAGGGGCATGGTTCTTATGCCATTTCCTCGTCACCCAGTGGCACATCCGGGGCAGTGAGACATCTGCATCCTCTCTACGAGTTGCAAAAGCCTCAGCAACACCATTATAAATTTCGTAGGCCAATATCTTACAAAAAAAAAGAATAAACCACATGTTATTTTAAATGAAACATATCAAATTTAAAAAATTAATCTATACAAACATGTAAATAAAATATACCTGCAATGGCTGAACAAAGCCACTGAGGTGGAGGCATAAATCCGCTGAAGTTCGGATCCCGCTTCCTCTTCTTCGCTAAAGTTGTAAACTCTTCAAATCTAGCTCGGAGGTCTTTTCGAAGACCAAATAGAACTTCCTTGTAGGCAAACCTACCCCATGGGTAGGTATTAAAACTATCGATATCATCCACCAGCCGCATCCAATCTGGATCAACCACTTCCTTCTTCCTTTTCCTCCGAGGACCCAACACTGCGGAGGCAAAGTATAAGCTAGCCAGCTTAATTTTCTCCAGGTCAACCTCAACACCAACCTCTTCTTGATATTCATCAATACGGGCCCTCAAATCAACCAATGTTACAGTACTCATCCCACGAAAATGCCTTCTATGGAATCCATCCTCCTTTGGAATCGTAGGATAAGTACTTGAACAGTTAAGCCCAGTTATAAGCCCATACTCCAGCAAAGAAAATCGGAGCGGCCTCTTGTGGATGATCATCCAAAATTCGGTCCCATAGTCCACGGTCTGCCTGCTGATCAAGAACCATAATAATTGGTTCGAGTTCAGATAATCAGAGGCATATCTAATCAGATTGCCAAACTGCCCGTCTTGGACCATTGTTTGAAGCTCACGTTCATTAAAAAATTCGAGAATTCTTTGACAAACATCATGGAATGGTGATCCCAATGTTAATTTGCAGTCAAAAACTTGCCCTTTCTGGAGTTTTGTTGGACAATAAATCTACAAGATAGTTTAACAGAAAAGAAAATTAGCAAGACAAAACATGGGTCGCGATAGTAAAAAACTATTCGCGACCCACAACGGTATACAAATTCGCGACCCACACATTACTATACATATTATCGCGACCCACACATCAGTCTACCTACTCGCGACCCACGCCCTTCTACCTATTCGCGACCCATTTTCGTTGACAGATTCACCACCAACATGCACATACTGGACACTCACTAATCGCGACCCAAACACTCAAATCATTTAATAACAAAACTCGAAACATGAAATGTAGAAGCAATAACAATAACATAAACTTTGCGTTTATTGCCGAAATCATTGAGGTTAAGTGCCGAGGAGGGTACGTACCACGCGGTTATTGCCGAAAGTTCGTTCTTGTAGTTCCATCTCCACTGCTTCGATTGCTTTGCGTTTCACCATTTTGCAACTCAAACAATGACAATCGGCGATGAGGTTTTTTGTTTTTGGTAGGTTTCGTCGGGTGAAGGGAAAGAAAACCGAAGAGCCGTTCGTGCGTCGAAGAAGAATACGCGCGCTGTGCTATGTTTGTTTCGTCGAGATGGAAGGGATGAGGTGTTACGTTTTTTAAAAGTTATGTAGCGTTTATCATCTTTTTATATTTTTAAATTTGTCGATGTTTTTAAATTATTAATTGAGTTTTTAAAAATATAATCGATGATTATTAGACGATTTAACGACTAAAACGTGATTGTATATATGGAAAAAAACGTAAAAGAACTATAGCTCACTTCCATCGAATTAATCTGTCTATCACTCCCTTTTTCCTAAATTTCCCCTCGATCTCGTCGGCTCGTGCATTGCGACTCCTTAGACCCTAAACCTCTTTTGTCTAAAACCCTAATTACCTTGTGTAAATCTGATCATTACTATTATTCACATGATGAATTTCGCTGACGACAATTTCGAACTGAATGAAATTCAGAAACTCGAAGGCCACACCGATAGGGTTTGGAGCGTTGCCTGGAAACCGGCCACCGGAGTGGACGGCGTCCCAGCAGTAGTGTCTTCATGTAGTGGAGACAAAACAGTCCGCATCTGGGAACAGAGCCCTGCCACTGGCTATTTTCAGTGCAAGGTCTTACTTTAGTATTTTTGAATTTTAATTGAATTTATCTGATTTATAACTGCTCTATGTGAGAGAAAATTGATATGTGAGAGAAAATTGATTGAATAGTACTTCTTTGCCTTATAGTGAATTTCCCATATAAAAATCGCTAAATTCAATTCTTCATCACGCTGCTTAATAACATGAGCAAATGTATGAAAGAGAACTTTAATGTTTTTTTTTGCATTTTGGTGTTAATGATGATCTGATGCAGGCAGTGTTGGAGGAGACGCACACCAGGACTGTAAGATCTTGTACATGGTCACCGTCTGGTAAATTACTGGCTACCGCTAGCTTTGATTCCACCACAGCTATATGGGAGTATGTTGGAGGTGATTTCGAATGTGTGTCCACTTTAGAGGTATTTGTTATCTGTGTGATAAACTAAGATTAATTTTGGTGGAGTTCTGTCAAGGGCTTCGACAATACTATTATTTGGTCTTTAACATATCATATTTTCTTAAATTGATGTATAAGAAAGGAAATTGATGTCCAGGGTCATGAAAACGAAGTTAAAAGTGTCTCGTGGAATGCATCTGGTACATTGCTTGCGACTTGTGGGCGAGACAAATCAGTCTGGATATGGGAAGTACTACCACATAATGAGTTTGAATGTGTTTCTGTGCTGCAAGGACATACACAGGATGTTAAAATGGTCCAATGGCACCCGACTGTGGATATTCTGTTTTCATGTAGCTATGACAACACCATTAAGGTACTATGAACGAGAAAAAAGAATTTTGTCTATGATTATGTTATTCAAACATCTGTTTATCCTTATAAAGCTGCTGCTTTCTACTTAGTTTAATCTAAAAAATGTATCAGACTCATTAGGATGTTATAGGTTTGGGCGGAGGATGGGGACAGTGATGATTGGCATTGTGCTCAAACTTTAGGTGAATTAAACAGGTAGTTTCTGACACTCAATATTTGCATGAGTCCTTGGCCTTAAAAACAATAGCAATTTGTGATTCATTATCTTTGTTGGATATTATCAACTTTCTTATTATGCTATAGCCTATATTCTCAGGCCTATTGTATGCGCTAAAACAATTCCTACTTTTAAATGCTCATGATTGATGTATTGAATAATAATTTGTTTATATAGTTCTGTCGTGCTCATATGACTCAACAATTGAAGCAGGTAAAATCTCAGGAAAAATTTCAGGTGTTAATTTGTTCACTCATCATTCTAGGAAGCCTGCCAAAGATCGAACTGTTATACCAAGTATTTTGATTATCACTCACGTGATTCAAGTAACCCAATTGTCACTCTGTCAAAGTAATGAATTCAAAATCTGCTTCTTCTCCCTTTCCTTCTTTATGGATGTCTTTTGATTAAGTTCTTTGTTCTATTCTGTAAGCCTTTTCTTTTTCTTTTTTTTATATGTGTAATCTATACTTTTCATGTTGGTTCTTATAAACTGAGATTCGTTAAGGTTCTAATGAAATGTAACTTCTTTTTCTGTCTTTTTAGTGGCCACACATCCACAGTCTGGGCATTATCTTTTAATGCTACTGGGGACAAAATGGTTTCCTGTAGGTATGCAAGAACTTTCACTTTATGTTTGCATATTTGATGGCCGTAACATTTAATTAATCCCTTGTAAGTCAATTATATAAGTAGTTCCATCAAGAATTTTATGTTTCAATGACACTAAAATAGAATAATATTGAGGTTAGGTATAATGCAGTAACTTTATTTTGTTTTCTTTTGCAGTGATGATCTAACTACTAAAATATGGGCTACTGACATCGTACAACTGCAGTCTGGCAATGGAAATGCCCCTTGGTGAGTAATGCGTGAATATTCTGTGTTTGATACTTCTTTTTTATTAGATTTTCTTATAGTTACTTTCAGGTTTGCTCTTTTTGTTTCTTGATTTGGATGCCTGAGAAGGTTTGGTCTCATACCTTTAAGTGATATTTTCCTTTTATAGCTTGAATCAAACAGTCTCATGTTTAATTTAGTTTAATATTACCAGTAAATTCCCAATTAAGAACATGTTAGGAAGAAAAATATGAAATTAATGGATGTTGATGATACAGACTCATACAGCCATCAATTGAAATCCCCGTTTATATTAATTTGTTACTTTTTTTCTTCTATTAAATGTTGGTAGATCCTTACAGGAGGCAATGCATGCCATTTGCTCTTCGCATAAAAATATTCGTCAAGCACCACAGTTCCGATGACAAAAATGAAAGAAACATATAATATACCTTGTGGATTGCAAAATGTATATATAGAATTATGTGTGGTAACAGTGTTGGTCATTGACCGTATTGATGTACTAAAACTTGAATGAAGATGAGTTTAAACTTACGAACTTTGGAGTAAAAATTTAAATTTATTCATGTTAATATGTAGCCAATCTCCTTTCGACTTGATCACTTGTTGATTCTTCTTTTATAAGATTTGGTTTCTAGAATACCACATTGATTAGTATTTAATAATAAAAGGCTTAGGGATTTTGACAAATTATCGATAAATTATGTTTAACCAGGTTATTGGAATCCAAATCAAAATATGGAGTAGATTTATCATTTTACGTTTTCGTTTTGCCAGGACACATATTTGCACTCTCTCAGGTTATCATGACCGAACAATATTTTCTGTCCACTGGTCAAGGTAGCGAATTCTTCTCGATTTTCACTCCTTTTCTTGTTTCTTAAAAATTGGGTAATGTTGCATTTCAGTTAGTCATATATTTTATTTCCTTTTGCACTAATTTTTAGCTGTGAATTTGACAGGGAGGGTATAATTTGTAGTGGATCTGCTGATAATGCTATCCGTTTATTTGTTGAAAGTGAAGATGGCCTGGTATTAACAAAATGTTATACTTGTTCTCTGCATTGGTTCTCACTTGTTCATGTTCTGTCATGCTCAATTTTATGATGACATTGCATAATAGTTTTTGTTATCTTCTGCTCACATTTATATAACTTTTGCCACTACCATTTTATCTTATTTGGGAATTTTAATTGAAAAAACAATTGTTGCAAAAATATAAACCGTACAAGCACTCCTACGTGCGTCTGGTTATTATTAAAAACAACCGAGGTTGTGTTAATTAATAACTGACATGTCTAACTAGTATGGTTTCATTGAGCAACCTCTTGAGACTTGTTCTATGCACTATGCTTTTGATATTATCGGCTCAAGTTCATCTGTTGCTGGGGCCTTTATTTATTTATTTTTTTTCTGAGCAAAAAGCTGTATTACTCTATGGTTAACTATTTGTTTTTACTGGTTTGAGTATGTTGGTCTGCCATGGATAAAACATTTGATATTAATGTAAAGCATTAGTTATAATGCCATTCCTCTCGTTTCTTAAGTAATGCATAAGCTTTATTGTTCTTTTACAGTAGCGACTCCCTTTCCTCGTCCTCCCCGTCCCCCACCACCCCCCCCAACAAAAAAAAAACCTAAAAGAACTCACTAACTATAAGTATTTTTTGAAAGTGTATTCTGAAAGCTGTAGCTCCCACGGTTTTGTATTGGTATTGCTTGTACATTTCATTGGACAATATGTGGTTTAAGTCGGACACTCGACTTATTTACCTATAGGTGATACTGTCCTTTCATGCATTCTTTCTGTTTTTATGTGGTACTACAGGTTGGTGGACCTACATACAAACTGCTATTGAAGAAAGAGAAAGCTCATGACATGGATGTGAATGCTGTGCAGTGGAGTTCCAAGGTAAAGCTTGAAAGTGGATAGGATATTAGTCTTTACGTGAGTATTCAACCACTGACTCATATTGAGGCATTAATGCGATAAAATATTGGTTTCCGAATAGAAATCTCTATAGTCAGTATTAGAAATGTGATATTACCTTTGAGACACCGGTCGTCCCAAACTATTTGAAGAGCATGAATTCAGAATTTATTATAACTGAAAATTCTTTTCGGAGGACACAGCCTATAGCGTCCCTTGTTTAAACTACCGGATATATGTTATATCTCATGTGAACTCCATTAGTTAAGATTTGGTGTTTGCTTACCCTTCTTTTTGTAGAAGTTAACTTCAATGATATGTTTTCTTAACCCTAACGTAACAGGAAAACAAGCGTCTTGCCTCTGGAAGTGATGATGGCTCAGTCAAGATATGGGACTTAACAACCACTTCACCTGGTCAGATAAAACTGCTTCCATAGTTCTCTATGCCGTTTCAATTAGCATACATAATTGAAAATTAGGTCGTCATGTGGAAGTATCATCTTTTTCATAATTTATATGTTCACGAGAATTTTTATCAGTTAATACCTCAGGATAGGAACAGCAATGTCGATGTAAATTTTTTCAATAAGATGTTTCAGATTTCTGAACATGATTATATGATTTCGCCCTGACCTATTTTTCTCCTGAGCGATGCTGCTGTCCTGAACTGAAGAATTCAAAATCCAACCCTTTCTCAGGGGTTGATTAGTTAAACTTCCTATACTTACTCTTCTTGATTTCTCCTCCCAAGGTTGCTTTTGAAGAATAAAGTTTGAATATTGTGGCTTGTGAAGATCAAAGAAATGTATTAGTAAGAAATATCCAAAAATACAGATACTCCAGTATAGGGCATTATTTTCATAGCAGGAGATACCATTCTAGAAGAACCTGAAACCTTTAGCTATCATCAACAACCATTCTTCACAGCTTTGTTGACTCCTCTTCTTTCTCCTACCAAGGCCGCTCTTGCGGAAACAACAGCATTAATCGCGGGCATGGAGTCAAATGCCTTGCAATCAATCCAATCTTTGAGCAAATCCTCCTGTCCCCATGTTTCCGGTACCTGAACCCGACCCACCACCTCCACTTCATTTCTCTTCAACCTCTTCCCTGCTGATCCCACTTTTAACTTCATATCCTTTGGTTCTATCTTTGGATTCTGCGGAAGCATCGTAGGGAATATGAACTGTAATTGATGCAGTTATATTCTCACACCAGTGGTTTTTATCTACTCCATTTCCAGAATGCTTCTTTATTTATAGTGTAGCAGAATCGAATGAGAATGGAAGGGAAAGGAGATGACATGACATGACATGACATGAGAAAGCGTCTTTTTCTTGGAAAGGGTTTCGGTTTACAAGGTAAGTGACAACTTGGGGTGTGTTTTTTATTGTGAGATTCAGATTCTTGTCTTTTTTGTTGTCATGTGTACCAGTAGATCCTAAATTAGTGCTGTAGATCAAAATATACTGGGGCAAACACTGTAGTAAATACGATCATAGGTCCAGTTCCTATATATATCCTTTGTAGGACCCGTATTTGTTTTAATGCAGCCAACGATATTTGGTGGAATGTTTCTCACTACAATCAGAGGAAAACCAATCGAATAAATGAAAGCATTTATTTTTTGGGGGAAGGGGTTGGGATATTTGGTGGATGTATTGTGAGGTCGATATTATTGTAGTGAACGTTTTGCCAATAGGAACGAACTGGGTCATTTTGCCGGGATGAATCCTATTATTAAATCGAGATGTTAACTTTGTTATATTAAGCCACATTTCCAGGATTGTAACTTAGTAAATTTATTATCTGATATTCTCCCATAATCAAATATTCCCCGTTAAATAGGCACTGCACAAGGAGTATTTATCGATCCAGCTTAACTGAAGCTAATATACTCATCTTTCGACCATCATTGCAATGTTTCTAAACAAATGTTTAGGCAGAAGTGTAGTCATGCTTTCATAAAAGTTCGATGTGAGCTCCAATTTGTACGATATGCACCTAAAAAGTAAAAAGATTAAATATCCCCAACATAGCCTCAGTTAAGGAAGTTGACGTTGCCACAAAAATTTAATCATCAAACCAATCATTTTGGTTCAAATTCCATGCAATAAAAACACCCACGAAACAAGACAAAGGTATCCAGTACTTTGGTAAATATATCACAGGCTCCATGGGCATCTTCTATGGTCATTGTGCATATGGAATGCAAGAGCATTGAATACTTGTTATTACATTAATCCCACCCAGAAAAAAAAGGTAGTTTCAGTGTTCATGCTCGTTCGATGAGTTGTCGTTGGTTTATGCGGATATATAGAATAATCATAATAGTGGACAAAATCCAACTGCAGGAGGTAAATATATATTTTGTTCATCGATCATATTTGGTTTCATCTACTCTCAAATTAAGTATATGGCAATCAATTAAACTAATCTTATGGTGTTAGCTCCTTTTATATTTTTTCCTTTTGTCGAACTTTGCCCATGTGGGGTGCATCATATCAAATTTGTATATATATAATATTCACATAACATCTAGT
Source organism: Dorcoceras hygrometricum (assembly GCA_001598015.1). Lineage (NCBI taxonomy): Eukaryota > Viridiplantae > Streptophyta > Magnoliopsida > Lamiales > Gesneriaceae > Dorcoceras > Dorcoceras hygrometricum. The sequence goes on from KV017239.1 coordinate 11,146, forward strand.
ATTGTTAGATAGAAACTAATTCCTTTTTTTTCTTTTTCTTTTTACCAATTTATAAAGCTTTTGGCGAACGCCACAAGGCAAAAGCTAAGGCATCTGATATCTGCCAATTCTTAAAGCATTTGGTGAAAAACAACGTAAAAATAAAGCTACGAATTTTTGGGTAGGTTCACCACCTTTTTCAAGTTAATAATAATAGTTGCATAAGGTATATGTCGCATCTGTTTTTATAGATCCAACAAGGGGGAGATTGTTGATCTGTTTCTATAGATCAGAATCTAATTTTTGATTCACACAAAATCTTTTGTTATTCTACTAATGTTTTGCATGCGATGTGCAATGCACTTGGTTAAGGAGACATGGAGATATTCAGATTGGAACAGTGAGGGGACGCTCAAGTTGGAACAGTTGAAGATGTCTACGCTGGAACAGTGAGAGGATGCCCGAGCTGGCACAACAAAAGTCTTCCAGATTGCAGGGAACACCAAGCTGGTCTACCAGCGGAACCAGCGGGATGCAAGAGCAGTTCAGAGACCAAGCGCAGAGAAGATTTGGTGAAGCGCAGAACTGTTCAAGAGTAGATCAAGTGCAACATACAAGTGTGGTGTTCAAGTGCAGAGCCGAGCTGTTTTAGTGAGAGGCTAGACGAGCTCGAGTAACCCCCACTATTGGAGCAGAGGAAGAATCTGTATGCAAGGGGTTCTCGATCAGTCTCCATAAAACTAAGCTGGTATGGAAAGATGCCAGCTGGATAAGCACATTGTAGCAACTCTGCATTGATCCAGAAGAACTCTAATGCAGATCAGCTTAGAGAACAGCTCAAGAACAGAATCTGCTCAGATATAGGGAGCAGATTAAAACCAAGCTGGTTAAGGACAAACCAGCTCGGCAGCAACTGTGTATGAAGAGCAGATGACAAGAGCAAATTAGAAGAGTTTCTCAATAACAGTTGCTAACAAGAACAAATAGAGAGGAGAAGAATAGAGCTTTGAACAGCTCAATGTAGCAACCAGCTCAGGGATGAAACAGTTGGATGAAAACCAGCTGGAAGATCAGATCAGAAGTCTTGCGCCAGATCAAATAAATTAGTTTGTGCATTCTCATAATACTAGAAGAAAAACTAATTTGTTTGATCGAGACGAACAGCTCGAAGATAGCAAAGTCTGCAGAAGCGTCGAAAAGAAGAGCTCAAGTCAAATAAAGCCTGCAACGCGTTAAAAGCCAAAGGACACAAGTACAACAGTGTCAGAAGACTTTTCAAACGGCTACAAGCTTGTGTCCAACGGACACTGATAAGCGGCTTTATATATCAAGAGCATGTGAAAGAAGTAGGCAGAGCTAAGCAGAGAGAGTGGGTGTGCATGAGCTAAAAACAGAATACAAGTCTACTGCACAATCCTGGGAAGACCTCGAGAGACTAGCTCGGAGAGGAGCACTTCCCAGTGTGTGAGATTCAATATTTGAGAGATTGTACTTACACTGAAAATCTCACACACACATTCACTCATATTCGAGAGATGAGCAAAAACAGATAGAGTGAATGTGAATTAAAAACTCTTCATTGTAGTATTTGGACATAGACGTTAAACAAGTCTACACTGTCTTTCGCACTGAGACGTTAAAAAAGTGTATGTAGCATTTCTCACCGAGGTGTGAAAGAAGTGAAGTTAGACACACGCAGCTTGAAGTGTTGTAGCCTTTCTCACTGAGGCAGTAAAGAAGTGAAGTTAGACACACGCAGCTTGCGGGCTGGTGTGCAGTGGTGGCTAGGAGTTCTTGCGGCTGCTGGTCGTAGGATTTGGTTGTAGCAGGGGCCGTTGTAATCAAAGTCTTCTAGTGGATCATTCCCGATTGCGGAAGAAGGGAGACGTAGGAGATTTAGGTCCGAACTTTCATAAACAAATTGTAGCGTATTCTTTCTTAAGCTTTCTGAATTTACATTCATACGCATTTCATATTTGACACACTGAGTTAAAACAAAACCGTAAATGAGCTTTCGACTATAAGAGTTCAGTTTGAGTTATTTCCGCATGATTTTATCTCATTACTCAATCTGTATCTCGATGCACTTAGAATTCAAGAATACTGAGCTATTGCAGGTTTTATATAAACCACATCGCATATGTTGAACCAGCTCGCAGAGCAGCTGGTATGTTACATACGCGATCCGGTTAAGTGTTGCGTGCTGCTTTTATTGTTCGAAAATATTTTAATTGCACGTAACTTCAGGGTTCAGTGTCTTAGGTTGTTTGAAAGCCTACGTGAACTGTGTGAGAGCTCACGGACACCCCCCTATTTTCGATCCCAACAATTGGTATTAGAGCATTTTTGCGATCTGATAACTCGTAAAATGGGAACAACAGTATATCTTATACCACTCCTCCGTTAAATATTAAAATTTTATCACCTTTTTTGTCGACACTCATCTTCGATTTTACGTTCAAAACTTCAATTCAATTCTAAAAATTTTTTAGGGATTAATTAATAGTGATATTCTATATTTAGTGTTTATGAATTTTTTGTTAGTATTTCAAATGAATATACAACAAATATGATATATATATATATATATGAATACTTGAAAGGTTTAAAATACAATATGTCTTCTTTTAATTTGTATAGTATTTTCGTCCACCAAAAGTAGAAATAATAATAGTTTTTCGTTTTACTAATTAAAATTTTTAAACAGCAACAATAAAATATCATATTTCACGTCCTAAAATCTATTATTAAATATCGATTAATGATATTATTCGTTATTCTTGCATATCTCTAGGCAACTCATACGTATTTAATAATCATTCATATTTCAATACAAATTTGAATTCTTTATTTTAGAATATTGGTAATAATTGAGCATAACTATAAAATTCATAGATTACATGAATTTTGATCCGCACAAACATATTTCACAGTAATAACACTAATTTAATTTAATTCTTAAATATAAAATATTGTGCCATGTAATATTTCATTTTTTAGCATTATGATAAAAAAATTAATTTTTTTGTTCAACTCAAATATTCATTATGCAATTAATATAATGGTTAAAGCTTTGTTCAATAATTATTATATGAACTCATGTTCGTGAAAATAAAGAAATAAAAAAAATAATAAATGTTAAAAAAATAAAGGGGTTACGTAACATTATCCAAAATTTTACTTGCCAAACGAATTTTCTGCTAATAATATTTAATTCATTCGTAACAAATCGTATAATGACTCAAATAAACCAAATATTATCTTGTATATATCTTTATTATAACTTCAACATACGAAATCATGAAAATTTATTGACTGATTATAAAATGGAGAATATTTAACGTAAAATAGAATTTGAGTTATATTACTGTATAAATTACTAGGAGTTGATCCTTATTCATCAGTAAGTTTGAACAAAAAATACTTCTAGATCCATATAATTTATCCATTTAGTTATCTAAATTCATCAGTAAGTTTGAACAAAAAAATTTGGAAGGGAGAAACAATGTAATATTGCTCGAAAAGTATTTTTTAGTTTCTTCCGTATAAAAAATATTTTGTGTTTTCACATTGATTTCTTAGCTATAACATGAATGTATTCAAAAAACGTGTTATCATGGGTAAATCATGAAATTTTTGTAAAGTTAGGGTACGAGATACGAGATGCTATTTAATTTTCATAGGGGTAAAGTATTTATATTTTATTTTCATATGTGGCTTTGGTGCAAAAGCTTCTATTATTGAGCAGCATTAATTCTATTAGTAGTCGCAAAACGGGATGCACTACAAATAAAAATGTGCAGATATACGAAGATATTCCATCGCTGATTTCAAAATAGTGACGGTTTAGTTACGAAATATAAACTCGTCTTTGATCTAATTGTTGCCGACATTAGTGATGGAATAATTCATCGCTAAGTAGACGACAGTTTCTCTATAAGTTAGAGATGGTGATAAATCCTATTGCTAAAATTAGCAACAATACTGAGAGTAAGACATGCTCAAATAGTGGTGGAATCCCTTATTATATAGTGATGGGAACAATTATTAGAGACGGAACATAAAAACCGTAGGTATCATCACAAATATATTTACCGCTAACATTAGCGAGTAAATAAGCGATGGAGTTATAGTATGTTGAGATATAATAATTGTTCCCGTTAGGTAGAACGATCGAACCGTGGTGTTTGTGTTGATAAAAAGATTGGATTTGCATCGTTACTACCAGCTATAACTTTTGGTGAAGCGGCAAGCGCTCGATCCTACAATTGGTATCAGAGCCAAGGTTACAGGTCTGATTCCCATTGATTGCAAGAAATGCAATTATTGGGAGGGAGATTGTTGGTGGTGCAATAATTGCCCCTGCTAGGTAAAGCGATCGAACCCTGGTGCTTGTGTTGCTATACGGTTTAAAAGATTGGAGTTGCACCATTACCACCAGCTCTAGCTTTTGGTAAAGCGGCAAGCGCTCGATTGCTTGCCGCTTTACCAAAAGTTATAGCTGATCGTAACGGTGCAACTCATATCTTTTAAACCGTATAACAACTCAAGCGCCACGGTTAGATCGTTCTAACTAGCAGGGACAATTATTACAGTCCATCATAATATTATAACTTAAAACAAACTAGTTCTTCTACTTGCAACATAGAAACACATCAATACCAAACACTACTACAAACAGTAGCCTTCACATATTTACAATGAAAACACAGTCAAATATGACAACATATATGCATATATTCTACACATTTGGATCTTGTATATGTCATCGTCGTCATCCTTATCTTCATCGGCTCCAAAGGTGTAATGCGTATATGGAGGAATTTTGACTTGTAAAGATACTCTATGAAGGGTCCGAGAACTCGGTACTGTGATCTCTCACACAGCTCGGGTACCAATTCATGGATCAAAAACTCAGATCCCATGCTTCGAAAATTGTTTAAAAGAAACAGCACAGAATGGGGAGGGGTAAATCGCGCCTGGGCTGAAACAGCATGGAGCAGAGCGCGCCTAAGCTGAATCAGCATGGGGAGCGCCTAAGCTGAATCAGCACAGACCGCAGCTGCGAGCGATCTGAATGAGTAAAATACGAGCTGCAATAGTTCTGGTTCTTGAAAGATTTTAGCACCGAGAAATAGATCAGGTATGATTAAAAATCATACGAAAACAACCCAAACAACTATCTGAAAATTGAAAGCTGTTTGATTAAAGTATGCGATGCAAGTATGCAGAAAGCTTGTAAACAAAAAGACAAACTGAAACGAGTCAGACTCTAATTTTTTTTTTAAATCATACGCGGAATAAATAAAGTAAAACGTATGACTCGTTCCCTTTAAACATTTCTCAACGTTACTTTAAATTATAACTAAAATAAATATTTTAAAACATAAAATCATCCATACTGTTTAAAACTAGACTAAGTAAAAAGTCGTGGAAACTGAAAACATGGTGAATAAAGTATCTGAAAAGAGTACCATAACAGAGATAAAAAATCAATGCGGCCACGGCATACAGCTGCAGCGGGCGCTCAGAGGTCCTCACCGTCAGTAGAAATGTACTCATCAACAGTCTCACCTGCACCATTTAAACCTAGTGAGCCTAAAGGCTCAGCATGCTCTATCTTTTAAAATAACAAAGTATATAATAAAATAACATGGAAGCACATATGTGATATAAATAACTTTAAAACATGCATACATGGATGGTCGTAAAACATGGTTCGTAACATAGACGTAACGGGTCATAATCATATAGCATACATAATAAGGCATGATGTAACGTAACATAAAAACGTATGAGTCGTATAAGTGAAATGCGAGCGGGAGTATGATTGATTAATCGAAAGAACCAACGTACGTGGCGGTGCGGTTCACCCGACCTTACCTCGGGATCCCAAGCACCTCCTATGCCATTTCATCATGTCGTGATCACATGGATCCATAGACTCGTAATACAGTAAAACAGGGGATCCCCGGCTACCATGCTAGCTCCCATCATTTAATTTTGCCACAAGTCACTTCAATCCCTCGGCTTTTTCTCAAAAAAGAACATGTCTTAAACGTTTCATAAAATCTCATGATGCGTGCATTTCTTAAAATCATGCAATTTAAAAGCTTAGCCCGTCAATATATATTTAATTCTTTCCTTTAAAAACATTAACATACATAGAATACTAAATATATATTCCCGGGTTTCTACATTTTCTATATTAAAATCACACCTGTGCTCTTCATTCATTTTTCTGAAATTATGACAACACTTTAAACATTTGGTCCATTTCGTTTGATCAAACTCCTGATATCAGTCTTAGCACTATGGCTCATTGTTGAAGGGGTATATAGATCTGTCGATCTATAATCCTGATCCTTCCTTGGGTTTTTGAAGGGGTATACAGTTCGTCAACCGTAATCCTGATCCTTCCTGGGGACCCTTTTGTTGTCATAACTTAAAACTTTTCTTAAAACATTCTGCTATTTCTTTCTTTCGTAAAATCTGTTTTCTTTCTCTTGTACGTTTACTAGTTTTCTTTTGTCTAATAATGTTCTGGAATACTTCCAAGTTTTCTGTAATACTTGCGAAGATGAAAACTGAATAAAACTATCAAATTTGATCAATTGAATCGAATAAATATTTTGAAACGATTCGGAAATGAATAAGGATTCCAAATCTATGCTTTCTGTCTCAATCGAAGAAGTATTGAATGAATAAAGGATGAGATCTGGTTTAAAGGAACAGTAGAAATCTGAATTGAACGTGTGTATCCTAACGAAGAAGAAATAAAACAGATTCCTGTTGGTCAACCAGATGTCAACACAAATTATAAATGACGTCACCAGATTTCACCTCGCTAAAGGAATAAACCAGATGTCAACGGTCAACGATAGAAAAATGACTAATTTCAGACGTCTTAAAGAACAAGAAATCTGATTGAAACGTAAACTCAAAACAGACCTCTACCTTAGAAATCTGAAAAAAGAAAACAGTAGAAATCTGGATTAACTTAACACATAAACAGAACTCTACTTTTAGAAATCTGTTCATCATAGAAATTCGACGATGGTATAAGAACCAGATTTCATACTTAACCGTGTGAATAAATATGAACGAAAACGGTTACCTTCTTCTGAAGAACTTGAACATCATCAAACCATTTTCTAAAACATTTCTGAATCAAAAATACAGTAAACGTAACTTCTGCAAAACAGAGCATGGACTTCTGGTTTTACTTGAAGAACAGCCGTAGCCATCTTACTTTTCTTTAAAACGTACATAAACATGTAAAACAGAATTAAATATATGCTTTCCATTGAGTGAGCAAGAAACAGAGTTTACTTGCCTGAAATCTTTAACACAACAACAGAAGAAGATCCAGCAAACTTCTACGCACCGCCTGTTTCTTTTAAAAACCTTAAAAGGATTTTGTTCGGCTTCTTCCAAGAGAGCACCGCTTCTAAATGATTTAATTTGAAGATAATGATGCATGAAGCAGCTTAACATCCTATTTATATGCTTTAAAATGTCTAATGAAGGAAGACACGTTTAATCAATATGCCAAAATCTACTAAAAGCGTACTCTGTTTTAAAATAAAAAGATGCATAATGAAACCGAACGATTTTAGTTAAAACAAAAGATTCAATTGGCTTGTAGAAATTAACTAGACATCTGCTATAATTTCATTCTTAACATCTGAATATCAACCCATAATAAAATCAAGGCTGAACATTGCGTAAGACATGAAATCTGTACGCGCATATCATGAAATCTGGAATTTATCTTTTAAAGAAAGAAAGCTAAATAACATACACGTGAAGTCTGAAACTTGATCTATTCATGGATTGAAATAGAATAGCATTGTAATCCCTCAAATCTCATAAATTACTAATTGTGGACTGTGAAAAAGATCTGGTCGTTACATACTTCCTCAACATAGACACATGAAACACATCAAGTAAGGAGGACAGATCTGGTGGCAACAACAAACTATAAGCCAAAGGACCGATCCTCTCAACAATCTCATACGGTCCAACATAACGAGGAGCTAATTTTCCCTTGTGTCCAAATCTCATAACACTTCTGAAAGGAGAAACTTTCAAGAAAACTCTATCACCAACCTGAAATTCTAAAGGCCTACGCCTGCGGTTCACATAACTAGCTTGGTGATCTTGTGCAGCTTTAGTACGTTGTCGAATCAGATCTACCTGATCTCTCATATGCTGCACAAATTCAGGAGAAGACAGCTGCTTCTCCCCCACTTCTTCCCAACAAACCGACGATCTGCACTTCATCCCATACAATGCTTCGAATGGTGCCATACCAATCGTTACTTGGTAGCTGTTATTATATGAAAACTCAACCAGCGACAACGAATCCTGCCAGCTGCCACTGAAATCCATAACAACAGCTCGCAACATATCCTCCAAGGTCTGAATCGTTCTCTCAGATTGGCCATCGGTTTGAGGATGATAGGCTGTACTCATTGCCAATCTGGTGCGCAAAACTGTTTGCAAACTCTTCCAAAATCTGGTAAGTAAATCTCGGATCTCGATATGAAAACTAGCATGCTTTGGGGCACTTCTAAACTCTGCAATAAACCACCAGATCTCATCCTTTTCGCCTTAACTTGCTGGAAATTCAGACAACGAGCAACAAAACCAGCAACATCGCTCTTCAAACCTACCCACCGATAGTGCGGCTTTAAGGCATAATACATCTTCCTTGCACCAGGATGGACACTATGTCTACTACAGTGAGATTCTCTCAAGATCTCCTCCTTCAAATCAATCAGATTTGGCACTACCAACCTGCCATGAAACCTCAAACAACCATCAGATGTGACAGAATAATCTTCCAACTTTCCAGCTCGAGTCTTCAACTTTAACTCATGGATATATGGATCTGTTCTCTGAGCTGCTCTAATACTAGAAACAATCTGTGGCTCAACTTGAAAAGATGAAACCACAACATAATCCTCACCTGGATAGAAACGCCAACCAGTAGTGCTCAGATGCTCATGGACCTTCGAAATAGATAACGATGCAAGCATCGATACTTGAGCTTTCATGCTCAACGCATCAGCAACTACATTTACTTTCCCAGGTTGATACTGAATCTCACAATCAAAATCCTTAAGCAGCTCCATCCATCTATCTGTCTCATATTCAAATCTGACTGAGAGAAAATATACTGAAGACTCTTGTGGTCTGTATACACCACAAACTGTTCGCCATACAGATAGTGGCGCCAAATCTTCATAGCAAAGACCACTGCTGCAAACTCCAAATCATGAACTGGGTATCGAGTCTCATGAGGTTTCAACTGATGGGAAGCATACGCAATGACTCGATCATTCTGCATCAAAACACAACCCAATCCATTAAGCGAAACATCTGAACAAACCACAAAACCTCTGGAACCTGAAGGCAAAGCTAACACAGGCGCTGAAGTTAGCTTCTCTTTGAGCAATTGGAAATTATTCTCGCATTGCTCCGTCCAAACAAATCTCTTGTCTTTCTGGGTCAGCTGCGTCATAGGCTTAGCTATACTAGAAAATCCCTCAATGAAGTGTCGATAATAGCTAGCCAATCCGAAAAATCTACAAATCTCAGAGACATTCTTGGGATGTTCCCAGTTCACAACAACCTCTACTTTACCGGGATCAACAGATATACCTTCCGCTGAAATGACATGACCCAGAAACACTACTCTATCCAACCAAAACTCGCATTTGGAGAACTTAGCATACAGCTGCGAGTATCGAAGCGTCTGTAGAACCAATCTTAAATGCTCTTGTGCCGCATATGAGTATTCTAATATACCAAGATGTCATCGATGAACACAATCACAAACTGATCGATGAACTCTCGAAAGACTCGGTTCATCAAGTCCACGAAAACTGCAGGAGCATTAGTCAAACCCAAAGGCACAACCAAGAACTCATAATGCCCATACCTTATTCGAAACGCAGTTTTCGCAACATCTTGATCTCGAATCCGAAACTGATGATACCCTGAACGCAGATCGATCTTAGAAAACACAGCTGAACCCTGAAGCTGATCAAACAAATCGTCGATCCTCGGTAAATGGTACTTATTCTTCACAGTAGGCTTATTCAGTTGCCGGAAGTCGATGCACATCCTCATTGAACCATCATTCTTCTTCTCAAACAAGATAGGAGCTCCCCACGGTGACATGTTCTGTGAGACCTGAATTGGTGTAAAGGATTAATTGTTGAATTAATCAAGTTTTAGTGATTTCTGGTGGTTCAGATTTCATTTCGAATGTTTGAGTTGCATTTTCGAGTTGAGAATCGTATTTGGAGCATTTCTGGGAAATTTGAGATTTTCGAAATTTTGGTGAAATCTGTTAGCGGATTTGATGACGTCAGCATTGTGTGGTTGCTTAGCGTAGATGACGTAAGCATTGCTGGCTTGAGTCTGTTGGGTGAAAAGCTGTTGGTAGATCTCATGACGTCAGCAGCGTGTGTTGTCGTCGTGTGGCTGACGTAAGCGTTGCTGCTCGAGAGATCTGTTCGATTTAGTGTGAGAGCTGTTTTGCTTGGAACGTCGTCGTTTTGGAGAGATCTGTTTGTTGAGGCATGTGTAATGTTCGAACAGACTTGATGACGTAGGAAGATCTGTTGTGTGCGCGCGATTGGTGCTTGAGTCTGTTGGGTGAAAAGCTGTTGGTAGATCTCATGACGTCAGCAGCGTGTGTTGTCGTCGTGTGGCTGACGTAAGCGTTGCTGCTCGAGAGATCTGTTCGATTTAGTGTGAGAGCTGTTTTGCTTGGAACGTCGTCGTTTTGGAGAGATCTGTTTGTTGAGGCATGTGTAATGTTCGAACAGACTTGATGACGTAGGAAGATCTGTTGTGTGCGCGCGATTGGTTTAGCGAACAACTTTGGTGACGTAAGCAGATCTGTCCGC
>KV017240.1:2458-26100 GCA_001598015.1 Dorcoceras hygrometricum
GCAACGCAGACCCAAACAAGACAAAAGCAGGAAACAAGTACGAGGTCAAGCCTCAGTACGAAGAGCTATCAAAACAGCTAAACATGCAACATGCTATAATCAATGCTATGAATGCATGAGGGCTATCAAGAAATAGGATAGCTAGACCAGTCTATCAACTGGCAACTCAAATCAAGCCTCTATACCACGCACAGCCAATCAGCCGGTGGAAATCATCGGTCCGTGATCATCGGGGCCCGTCAGCCCATCACAGCTCGGTGGTAGACACTCGAATCCGGTAGTCACCACTCCGACGATAGCGTTGGACTTTTCGGGCACGACTCAACAGTCGGCCAGTCACAACGTGGCACCCAATCAGGTAATCAAATCAATCTATCAATTCAGGCTCAAGATGTATGCATGAATTCCATTCAATATCAATGCTTAATGCATACAATTCATAATACGTGCAAACAGAATGTATAACTCAAGCAATTCATCAAACTGTTCCACGTAACCACATAGCAGCAAAGTCATGTATTTCACAACATTGAAATATAGGCATGTTCACGCTCAAAGCTGCTAAGGGCTGCTCAATCGTACCTCGAATCCACAAATTCTACCTCACAAATTCGAACAGGGCAGGGCAGTACTCACGACCAGAAACTAGCAGCTTTCGCGATCTTCTCCAAGGTCGTTCTGCAGCTTCAAATGGGTAGCAATCGAAAGAGAAGTTCACAAGGAACCCAGCGCCACCGAAAACAATAAATCTTCGACGGAGAACGACGGAAATCTAGGGAAGAAAGCCTCGGTGAATAGTAGCTCCACGAGGGTTTGAGAAAGAAGAGATAAGGAATGGCTGGCTCAAAATAATTCTAAGTGTCGATCCACACCTCTAATATATACATCTCAAATCTCTCGACTGCTGCTCACCAATCCAGTCGTCTTGAACCGTATGAATCTTGCGACTGGCACTCATGCTTCCTACAACAAACCAGACGCAACAATTCAGTCGCAACTATCCAGTCGCAACCTATCCAGTCGCAACTATACAGTCGCAACCTATCCAGTCGCAAGCTTTCCAGTCGCAATCCTCAAAACGCAGCGTTTCAACTAAACCAGACGACGTCGCGTTGCTCCCTCGACTGGTTCCTCAATTCCACAGCTGGTCATCCAGTCGCAGTACAATTCCTCCCGCGACTGGTTCTTCAATTCTTCGACTGGTCATTCTCTCACGGGCGCAACGACTGCCAGACGCAACACAAACGTAACGACTGATCTTTCCATTTCCACCAGCTGCAAGCTACAGTAACCATCAAATTCCAAATCCTACCAGTCGTTGGCTACAGTACTGTTGATTCAATATTTGGAGGAATTCGACAACTCTAACTTCAAAATGCACGTGGCTAAACCCAACAATAAAATTAACCACTGATCTAAATCTGAATCCTCACATTCTCCCCACCTTAAGGGATTTCGTCCTCGAAATCAAAGGTAAGCTCAGGAAAGAAAACAACCAATCATGCAAATCAACACCAGCAACTACTCAAATTCGAAGCTAAAACCAGAAGTTTACCTGGAAATGTTGCACGATCAGTGCTCAAACAGATGAGGCCAATCCTGCCGCATATTTTCCTCAACTTCCCAGGTTTCTTCTTCTCGGCCATGCTTGCTCCATTGGACCATCACCAACGGAATTATCTTGTTCCTCAGCTGTTTCTCCTTCCTGTCCAAGATCTGCACCGGATATTTGACATAACTCAAGGCAGAATCCAGCTCAAATTCGTCATTTCTCAAAACATGGGACGGATCCGGCTCATACTTTCTCAACATTGACACATGAAACACGTCAATCATCGCGGCTAACTCCTCGGGCAGCCTCAGTCTATAAGCCAATTGTCCAATCCTCTCGATAATCTCAAAGGGACCAACGAATCTGGGAGCCAATTTGCCTCTAAATCTGAATCTCATCACGCTCTTGAAACTGAGAGATCTTGAGAAACACACGATCGCCAACCTCAAACTCTAACGGTCGATTTTAAAGTATTTTGTTCGGCTTCTTGAGAGAGAGCACCGCTTAATATGATTTGATTTGAAAGTAATGATGCATGAAGTAGCTTAAGATCCTATTTATATGATTTACAATGACTAAGGAAAGTAAATACATTATATCAATATGCCAAATTCTGAAAGAAGCGTGCTCTGTTTTTTAAAATAAAAGATGCGAGTGTAAACCGAGAATTTTAGTTAAATAAAGGATCCACTTGGTTTGCAGAAGTCACTAAACATCTACTGTATTTGCATTCTAACATTTGAATATTGATCATTGCATAGACAGAAATTTGAAACTCAATGTATTCAAGAATCGAATTATAATAGCAATGTAATCCCTCAATCTCATATCTTTCTAATTGTGGACTTCTAAAAGATCTGGTCGTTACATTCTACCCCCCTTAAAAGAATTTCGTCCCAAGAAATTCACTTACTTGAAAAAATCTGGGTAACTTTTCTGCATATCAGATTCCACTTCCCACGTTGCTTCCCTTTCTGAGTGGTTCGTCCACTGAATCTTGATCATTGCGATAGTTCTGTTTCTTAACTTACGATTTTCTTTTGCTAAAATATTTTCTGGAGTTTCTTCATAAGTCAAGTCTGGTTCCAATTGCACTGGTTCATGTCTGAGTACATGCGATGGGTTCGCAATGTATCTTCTAAGTGTTGATACATGGAACACGTTGTGGACAGAGGACATTTGTGGAGGTAGTGCTAAACGATACGCTAACGTTCCAACTCGTTCTAAGATCTGAAATGGTCCAACATATCTGGGACTTAACTTTCCTTTCTTTCCAAATCTTAAAACACCTTTCATTGGTGAGATCTTGAGGAACACATGATCTCCCACCGCAAAGTTCACATCTCTACGATGAATGTCTGCATAACTTTTCTGCCTACTCTGAGCAGTCTTTATTCTTTCACGTATTCTCTTAATTGCTTCTGAAGTTTGCTCTATAATATCAGGTCCTATTTCATTTATTTCACCCACATCATCCCAAAGAATTGGTGATCGACATTTCCTGCCATACAGAGCTTCGTATGATGCCATTTCTATCGACGCTTGATAACTGTTGTTGTTGGTGAACTCAATTAATGGTAACTTAAATTCCCAGCTTTCTGAAAAATCAAGAACACTAGCCCTTAACAAATCTTCCAGTATTTGAATTACTCTTTCTGATTGCCCATCGGTTTGAGGATGGAACGCTGTACTGAAAGTTAATTTCGTTTCTAAGGCTTGGTGTAAACTTTTCCAGAATCTCGAAGTGAATCTGGGATCTCTATCTGATACAATAGAACTTGGAATCCCGTGAAGTCTGACTATTTCCTTGATATACAACTCTGCATACTTATTTAAATCATCAGTTGTCTTTACAGGAAGAAAATGAGCAGACTTAGTTAATCTGTCAACTATTACCCAAATTGCGTTACAACGTGAAACTGTCCTGGGTAATCCTACCACGAAATCCATTGCTATATTATCCCATTTCCAAACAGGTATAGGAAGTGGTTTTAACATTCCTGCAGGTCTCTGGTGTTCTGCTTTAACTTGTTGGAATGTTAAACATTCCGCAAAAAATTTACAGATGTCACGTTTCATCCCTGGCCACCAAAACAGAGCTTGCAAATCCTTGAACATTTTCGTTCCTCCTGGATGTATGGAATACGGTGAATTATGGGCTTCATTCATAATCTCATTGCGCAAATTGTCTGTGCGCGGTACCCACAATCTACCTTGATATTTAACAATTCCTTCTTCCACTGTATACAAATTTGATCCTCTGTTTTCATCCTGCTTCTTCCATTTCTGGAGTTGATCATCCTTCGCTTGTCCTTCTTTAATCCTATCTTTTAACGTTGATTGAATCGTAAGGACCGATAACTTGGCAGTATTTTCCTTTCGAATTATCTCGAGTTCAAATCGATTAATCTCTAACGCCAGGGGGATCTGAACTGAGATTTGCGCTAACCCCACGCTTCTTCTACTTAACGCATCTGCTACTACGTTAGCTTTTCCCGGGTGATAGCTAATTACGCAATCGTAATCTTTAACCAATTCAAGCCATCTTCTCTGTCGCATGTTTAATTATTTCTGGGCAAAGAAATACTTAAGGCTTTTATGGTCTGTAAAAATTTCGCACTTCTCGCCGTAAAGATAGTGTCTCCAAATCTTTAAAGCGAAAACTACTTCTGCTAATTCAAGGTCATGCGTAGGATAATTCTTTTCGTGAATCTTCAATTGCCTAGAAGCGTAAGCAATCACCTTTCTTTCTTGCATTAAAACAGCTCCTAGTCCCGTCTTTGATGCATCGGTGTAAATGACAAAATTCCCTTTCTCTGTTGGGACCACTAAAACGGGGGCTTCAACTAACATATGTTTTAATTTCTCAAAGCTGGATTGGCACTCAGGAGTCCAATCATACTTAACGTTCTTCTTAGTTAATGTTGTTAATGGAACAGCGATCTTCGAAAATCCTTCTATGAATCTTCTATAATATCCTGCAAGTCCTAGGAAACTTCAAATTTCCGTGACATTCTTAGGTACAGGCCAATCTCGAACAGATTTCACCTTTGAAGGATCTACTTCTATTCCATTCTTCGAAATAATGTGACCCAAGAATACTACTTTATATATCCAGAATTCACACTTACTAAACTTAGCAAATAACTGTTTATTTCTCAAGATCTGTAAAATTTCTCTAAGGTGTTCTTCATGTTCTTCTCTGCTCTTCGAGTAAATCAAAATATCATCTATGAACACAATGACAAATCTGTCTAAATAAGGTTGAAATATTCGATTCATTAAATCCATGAATACGGATGGCGCATTCGTTACCCCAAAAGGCATAACTAGAAATTCATAATGGCCATATCTTGTTCTGAAAGCGGTTTTATAAACATCTGTTTCTTTCACACGTAACTGGTGGTAACCCGATCTCAGGTCTATTTTCGAAAATACAGTAGCTCCTCTTAATTGATCAAATAAATCGTCGATTCTAGGGAGAGGGTACTTATTCTTAATCGTTAGTTTGTTCAATTCCCTATAATCGATACATAGACGCATACTCCCATCTTTCTTCTTTACGAAAAGCACTGGTGCACCCCAAGGCGATGTACTGGGTCTAATGAACCCTTTATCCAGTAGCTCTTGAATCTGATCTTTTAATTCTTTCATGTTGGGGATCCGGATCCGCCCCCCGGCGAGGCAGCGGAAGAACAAAAGAATAGAGGCCGGGAGACGATCAATATGAAAAAACAACAATTCAATAATCGTCATACATAGGGCGTTCAAAACGAATACCTTGCTGGCACTTGTGCCTGGCTCCAACCGGAATTACAAGAACCCGGCTCTTCTCGGTAGATTGCGGTAGATAATCGCCAATCCGGTCCACGACCAGAACCGAGACTCCTTCATCAGGCTGCACTAGAAAGATGAAGCTTTAGAAGTGATAATTGAAGTATCTCAGAATAGAGAAGTAACGAAGGTATAATTTGACAGTGAGAGTCAGGGATTAGATTACTCGAGAATGAGATTTCTTGAGTTATCCCGATAAAATCACATACTCTATAGTTACTATTCTTGATCTAGAACTTGAGTTATGTGTGTCGATCCATCACAGGAAGTGGATCTTTTATTTTGACATGAGATTTCATGATACGAAGTGAAAATGAATTGATTCTAATGCCCAGGACTGAGATGACCTGATTTTCGGAGTTGGAGATAACTTTGATAGATGGATATCCATGTCAAGATCGGATACGAATCTTGATGCCATTGATGTGAAATGGAATCAGTTCTGAGACGAAGAATTGAGATAGATTCATTGCATTTTTAGAATTGATGTGTTTTGATATGCATTATTTATTCTATTGCATATACTTGTTGATTATACTGAGATTGTTTCTCACCGGAGTGTTCCGGCTGTTGTTTTGTTTTGTATGTGTGCATGACAACAGGAGGAAAGAACTGAGTTGGTGGGACAGGGATAGCAAGAACATAGCAGATGGGCGACAAATGAAAAGACTAGAAACCTGCTGCTAGTTTCGTTCTTGGACTAGTAGTATTAGTTTTGTTATACCTAGTTTTTTGTAATACAGAGGGTCAGGAGTTGTGGCCGTGAACTTTTAGTATGTAAGTTATTGTACAACATAAGCTCTGTTTATAAATAAGCAGCTTTTACAATATACTTTGAGTTCCTTAGCTTCCCGTTACATATTTGAAGTTTAACAAAATTAAAAAAAAATGTACACATACAACCAGATTAACGTATTACACTTATTGATTTAATTAATCGCCCATAAGATAAGATAAGATAAGATTTGACTAATTGTGGGAAGAGAGTCTCACAGCTCATTTTCCAAGAACCATCACCAAATGTCACATTATGACCTTCGTCATCAAGCTGTCCCATCGAAAGAAGATTTTGTGTCAGTCTTGACACATGCCTTACGTTGTTGATTTTTCAGACAGATCCATTGACATTTGCAAATGGACGTCACTCATGTCAACTACTTCCAAAGATTTTCCATCTTGCTAGAAAAACTTTTCCATAATCGCAGAAATGTAATTATTGAAAACATCGTGATTACCAGTGGTATGAATGACGCTCCTGAGTTCATGACCCAAGAATCAACTGGACTTTCCGTTGATAGCAATAGAGCATCATGCGCCTCCTCAGTGACAGCATTTGCATTGTTCTTAGTTGATTTGTAGTTCTTTTTCAAGTGACCAGTTTCACCACAGCTCCAACACTCTAACTTTTTTTCAAAATTATTTTTGTCTTTTCCATTTCTTGACTTGGATATGCCGCGCCATCGGTTAGAATTCTTTTCCACACTCCTGTCTCATCTTCTATTATCAAGATTTAGTGGCATATCTCGATGATGATCCTTCACCAGAATCTATCCTGCGAACTTATTCAGCGAGAATTTGATCTCGGACATCATAGAATTGCAGCTTTCTTTTACCAATAGAATTGTTAACTGCTACCCATATCGGCTCCCAAGAATTTGGTAAAGACGCCAAAAGAAGAAGTGCACGAATTTTATCATCAAAATTAATTTCAACCGATTTTAGCTGAGAAACAATCGTTTTGAGCTCATTGATGTGAGCCGCCACTGAAGCACCTTCTTCCATTTTTAAATTAAATAATTTTTTCATCATATGTACTTTGTTGTTTGCTGATGGCTTCTCGTACATATCTGATAAAATGGACATCATATCCTCTGTGGTTTGTGCCTCCGCCACGTTCTGATCCACATTCTTTGTTAGGGTTAATCGAATAACACCTAACATCTGTCGATCAAGAAGCTCCCACTCAACATCCTCCATATTTTTCGGTTTTCTTCCTGATAGAGGTTGATGCAGCTTCTTACTATACAGATAATCTTTAACATGTAACCGTCAGAAGTAAAATCTATACCGTCGAACTTGTTGATTTCGGGTCCGGCTCCGTCAAGTCCAGGCATCGCTTATTTTGCCTTAATAAAATAGCAAAAGCTCTTTTCTGATGTTGAAGATCTGTAACGACCCGTACTTTTCTTAGAAGAATTTAGAAGTTTTGCGGTTCAATTGAAAGTCATAAAGATTTCGAACATCCAAATAAAGGATCACTACTAACCTATTGGATTGAAACGAGAATCAAATCCCATAATTTAAAAGGCGCGGAAAGAGAAATCTGGTACTTGAAGAAAATGGTTTTATTCTTTCATTATGAAGTCTGGAAACAGATTTCTACAAAATAACTAAACTTGAAATCTGTTGTAATACAAAATAACTGCAAAGGTTCTGTACAATACTGTAATTCCCAAAAAGAACAATGAGATCTGGAAAAGGAAGAAACGCTGAAATCTCATGTCCACGATAAACACTCCCTTCCTTTCTGTTCATTCCCCTCCAGCTTCCTACTGTGAATTACCTGCACTCAATGAAAACTAGTGAGTCAAAGGCCCAAGCAGGTAAAATCTGGAATAACGAAAGCAAATCATACAATCGTCCATGAACTAATACATACTGGAGTCTGAACTTGAATCACGCTTATGAATAAACAAGCGTAAACATAAGTATGAAATCTGAATCAAGTATGAAAGCATAAAACATGAATCAATTCTGGAAATATTTTCTTTAAACATTCTTAAGAGCTGCGATTAAAATCACACTTGTGCTCTTCATTCATTTTCTGGAAAATTATGACAACACTTTAAACATTTGGTCCATTTCTTTTGATCAAACTCCTGATATCAGTTTTAGCACTATGGCTCATGGTTGAAGAGGTATACAGATCCGTCGACCTGTAATCCTAATCCTTCCTGGTTAAAAGGGCACACGGTTCATCATCCGCGCACTCACCTTTTCTTTAGGGACTCTTTTCATTGTCATAACTTAAAACATTTCATAAAACATTGTTCTGCTCTTTCTTTTCTGTCATAAATCTGTTTTCTTTCTCTCTTGTACGAATTACTGGTTTTCTCTTGACTAATGATGTTCTGGAACTGTAAAGGATTTCTCTGTAAAGCTTGCGAAGATGAAAACTGAATAAATTAGCTAGTTGAATCTGTCAGATAAGTCGAAAGATTCATTTGAATTGAAGTGTAAATGAGTAAGAAATCAAATCCTGAAATTTCGTTATCTGTTGAAGAAAACGAAGAATGAACAGTAACCAGCTGAAATGAACAGTACCAGTGGCAAGACTAATACCAGCTGAATGAACAGTACCAGTCGCAACGAATAGGAAACCAGTCGCAAGACAGGAATCCAGTCGCAAGGTCTTTTAAACAAATATAAAGTGAAACGACGTCGTTAGCGCATAAACCAGTCGCTACAACCCAGTCGCAATGAACTGTACTTAAAAACAATAAAGTCGCTACAACCAGTCTCTACAACCAGTCGCAATGAACTGTACTTAAAAACAATAAAGCAACTGCTGAAATATCAAAATGGAATGCATCTGCTGGTGAACAGTGCATCTGCTGAATGTTACGAAGACAACGCAACTGCTGAATTCTAACAAAGGAATGCACCTGCTGGTGTTAACAAAGAAATACACCTGCTGGTTTTAGCAAAATAAATGCATCTGCTGAATATGCATCTGCTGAATTTATGAAAGCAATGCATCTGCTGAAATATGCATCTGCTGAAATATGCATCTGCTGAATTTAACAAGGAAAGATGCATCTGCTGGTTTTCAACAAAGAAGTGCAACTCCTGATTTTATACTTAGAATATTTTCGACAAGGCAATATCAGCAGTGGTATAAGAACCAAATTTCATACTTAACATGTAGATAACCATAAACTACGAAGGTTACCTTCCTCTAAAGACTTCGACATATCTTATGAAACTTCTGGAAAAGATCGAATAAGCTACTTGTAAGCTACTTCGATGAATGAATCACTGAAAACCTCAGGGATTCATTAGAAGAAGAACATCAAAACATTTTCTAAATCATCTTTGAATCAAAAAACAGTAACTCAATTTCTTTCGAAAACAGAGCATGAACTTTACGGTTTTCTTGAAGAACAGCTGAGGCCATCTCCCTTTTCTTTAAAACCATACATAATCATAAAAACAAAATTTGAATATATGTTTTCTATTGAGTGAGCAAGAAACAGAGTTTACTTGCCTGATATCTTTACCACAAGAACAGCAGAAATTCCAGTACACTTCTTGCGCACCGTCTGTTTCCTTTAAAACACTTTGAAAGTATTTTGTTCGGCTTCTTGAGAGAGAGCACCGCTTAATATGATTTGATTTGAAAGTAATGATGCATGAAGCAGCTTAAGATCCTATTTATATGATTTACAATTAGTAAGGAAAAACAAGAATCGAATTATAATAGCAATGTAATCCCTCAATCTCATATCTTTCTAATTGTGGACTTCTAAAAGATCTGGTCGTTACAATGACACACTTTAAACAAGTTGCAGTATTTTAATAAAAACTCCCTTCTAACCATTTTAAATTTGTAAAGTACCAAACCTTTTCCAGAAGAAATCATTTCACCTCCTTAAAGATATTTTCAATCCATTTCAAATAAACTAGCTCGTGCATCACCCTTGGAGTCATCCGCTGGAACCTGCTACGTCACACTATTTTCTGAAAGCAATTAATTTCAACAATGCATAACATATTTTAGAAATGCCATTTTAAATAAAAAATATGCATATCGTGGTCCTAAGGATTTTTGGGGCGTTACATCAGGGGTCCTGCCGTAACTGTGGTCAGCCAGAACACTTTCTGAGAGTGTGTCCTCTGTTGAGGGGTCAGTCTTTGATTCCTTCGCAGCAGGGATCAGCTGGTGGTTCATCTCAGAGATCGCAGTTTCCTGCCCCTACTCAGCGATCTGGATTTCAGCCTAGTGGACCGTCTAGTTTGGAGCATCTCAGAGACCTCAGTTCCAGATTCCCCAGCAGGCTCAGGCAAATGCTTTGACTAGAGAGCAGGCTGAGGAGACGCCTGGCATGGTGATTGGAGGTACATGCTTTATTTTTGATTTTCCTGCGAAAGTTTTATTTGACACTGGTGCATCACACTCCTTTATTTCTGAGATGTTTGTGTGTGAACATGGGTTGAGTTCTTTCCCATTGTGTGATGTTGTTTCCGTGTCTACCCCTGCTGGTGTGAGTCTGTGGTCCCGTGAAGTGGTGTTGGATTGTGTGCTTCGATTTGATGAGCACGTTTTGGTTTCCAATTTGATTGTTTTGGGAATGAGAGTTTAGATTGCATCTTGGGGATGGACTTGTTGTCTAGCTATAAGGCTACGGTCGATTGCTTTCATGGTGTGGTGAGATTTCGCCCTGACTTGGGTGAGATGTGGGAGTTCTACGGTGCCGATTCACGCTCGAAGATTCCACTGGTGTCCGCCATGGAAATGTTTAGCCTGCTATCGTTGGTTAATGCGGAATTTATGATTTACGCGCTGGACGTTTCCCAAGAGCAACGATTGGAGTTGAGAGATATTTCGATCGTACGAGAGTTTCCCGACGTGTTTCCAGATGAGATTCCTGGATTCCCTCCAAGACGTGAGATTGATTTCAGTATTGAGTTGGTGCCCGGTACTGCCCCGATTTCTAGAGCTCCTTACCGGTTGGCGCCAGCAGAGTTGAAAGAGTTGAAGGACCAGTTGAGAGATCTCTTGGAAAAAGGCTTCATCAGATCGAGTATGTCGCCTTGGGGAGCTCCGATTCTTTTTGTGAAGAAGAAGGATGGATCTATGAGGATGTGCGTGGACTTCCGACAGTTGAATAAGGCGATGGTGAAGAACAAGTATCCTTTGTCGATGATTGATGACTTGTTCTATCAGTTGCAGGGATCGGTCGTTTACTCGAAGATTGATTTGCGCTCTGGTTATCACCAGTTACGGATTAGAGACGCTGATGTGGCGAAGACAGCTTTTCGGACTCGATATGGGCATTATGAGTTCCTGGTCATGCCGTTTGGGTTGACGAATGCCCCAGCTATTTTCATGGACTTGATGAATCGCGTCTTCAGTTAATATATCGATCGGTTCGTGATCGTCTTCATAGATGACATCCTGGTGTACTCGAGGAGTTTGAGAGAGCATAAGGAGCATTTGAGACTGGTGTTGCAAAGATTGAGAGATTCGCAATTGTATGCCAAATTTAGCAAGTGCGAATTATGGCTTGATCGAATTGTCTTTCTGGGTCATGTGATTTCGGTGCAAGGGATTTCTGTGGATCCGAGTAAGGTTGAAGAAGTTCTTAACTGGGAGAGACCTAGGAACGTTTCAGAGATTCGCAGTTTCATGGGATTGGCTGGCTATTACAGGCGTTTTATCGAGAAGTTCTCTTCGATAGCCAGGCCTAGGATTCGTTGTGTGCTCCGATGCTTCTCTCAATGGTTTATGATGCGTTCTGATGCAGAACGGATACGTGATTGCCTACGCGTCTCGACAGCTGAAGCCTCACGAGACGAGGTACCCTATTCATGATTTGGAGTTGGCTGCGATAGTGTTTGCCTTGAAGATTTGGCGGCATTATCTGTACGGTGAAGAATTTGTGGTGTACACCGACCAAAAGAGCCTGAAGTATATCTTCACGCAGTCTGATTTGAATATGAGGCAACGACGATGGATGTAATTGCTCAAGGACTTTAACTGTGAGATTCAGTATCAGCCTGGACGGATGAACTCAGTTGCCGACGCATTGAGTAGGAAGACCCAGCCTGCGATGCTTTCTTCTTTGAGTGTCTCTAAAGTCTATGAGTAAGTTGAGTACTTCTGGTTGGCGTTTTCAGCCGGGTGATTGGAGGTACATGCTTTATTTTTGATTTTCTGCGAAAGTTTTATTTGACAGTGGTGCATCACACTCCTTTATTTCTGAGATGTTTGTGTGTGAACATGGGTTGAGTTCTTCCCCATTGTGTGATGTTGTTTCCGTGTCTACCCCTGCTGGTGTGAGTCTGTGGTCCCGTGAAGTGGTGTTGGATTGTGTGCTTCGATTTGATGAGCACGTTTTGGTTTCCAATTTGATTGTTTTGGGAATGAGAGATTTTGATTGAATCTTGGGGATGGACTTGTTGTCTAGCTATAAGGCTACGGTCGATTGATTTCATGGTGTGGTGAGATTTCGCCCTGACTTGGGTGAGATGTGGGAGTTCTACGGTGCCGATTCACGCTCGAAGATTCCACTGGTGTCCGCCATGGAAATGTTTAGCCTGCTATCATTGGATAATGTGGAATTTATGATTTACGAACTGGACGTTTCCCAAGAGCAGCGATTGGAGTTGAGAGATATTTCGATCGTACGAGAGTTTCCCGACGTATTTCCAGATGAGATTCCTGGATTCCCTCCAAGACGTGAGATTGATTTCAGCATTGAGTTGGCGCCCGGTACTGCCCCGATTTCTAGAGCTCCTTACCGGTTGGCGCCAGCAGAGTTGAAAGAGTTGAAGGACCAGTTGAGAGATCTCTTGGAAAAAGGCTTCATCAGACCGAGTATGTCGCCTTGGGGAGCTCCGATTCTTTTTGTGAAGAAGAAGGATGGATCTATGAGGATGTGCGTGGACTTCCGACAGTTGAATAAGGCGATGGTGAAGAACAAGTATCCTTTGCCGATGATTGATGACTTGTTCTATCAGTTGCAGGGATCGGTCGTTTACTCGAAAATTGATTTGCGCTCTGGTTATCACCAGTTACGGATTAGAGATGCTGATGTGGCGAAGACAGCTTTTCGGACTCGATATGGGCATTATGAGTTCCTGGTCATGCCGTTTGGGTTGACGAATGCCCCAGCTATTTTCATGGACTTGATGAATCGCATCTTCAGTTAATATATCGATCGGTTCGTGATCGTCTTCATAGATGACATCCTGGTGTACTCGAGGAGTTTGAGAGAGCATAAGGAGCATTTGAGACTGGTGTTGCAGAGATTGAGAGATTCGCAATTGTATGCCAAGTTTAGCAAGTGCGAATTCTGGCTTGATCGAATTATCTTTCTGGGTCATGTGATTTCGGCGCAAGGGATTTCTGTGGATCCGAGTAAGGTTGAAGAAGTTCTTAACTGGGAGAGACCTAGGAACGTTTCAGAGATCCGTAGTTTCTTGGGATTAGCTGGCTATTACAGGCGTTTTATCGAGAAGTTCTCTTCGATAGCCAGGCCTTTGACTCAGTTGACTCAGAAGGATAAGATATTTGTGTGGACTGATGAGTGCGAGTACAGCTTTCAGACGTTGAAGGAGAAGTTGACTACTGCTCCTGTTCTAGCTCTACCGTCTGGATCTGGAGGATTCGTTGTGTGCTCCGATGCTTCTCTCAATGGTTTATGATGCGTTCTGATGCAGAACGGGTACGTGATTGCCTATGCATCTCGACAGCTGAAGCCTCACGAGACGAGGTACCCTGTTCATGATTTGGAGTTGGCTGCGATCCTGAAGTATATCTTCACGCAGTCTGATTTGAATATGAGGCAACGACGATGGATGTAATTGCTCAAGAACTTTAACTGTGAGATTCAGTATCAGCCTGGACGGATGAACTCAGTTGCCGACGCATTGAGTAGGAAGACCCAGACTGTGATGCTTTCTTCTTTGAGTGTCTCTAAAGTCTATGAGCAGTTGAGTACTTCTGGTTGGCGTTTTCAGCCGGGTGATCAGTACTTTACGGTTTCTTCGATTCAGGTAGAACCACAGATTGTGAGTGCCATCAGGGAGGCACATAGGACTTATCCATATGTTCATGAGTTGAAGATTAAGGCCCGAAGCGGTCAGTCTGATGATTTCTCTGTTTCTTGGGAATGATGCTTGATATTTCGAGGAAGATTGGTGGTTCCGAACTTGATCGATTTGAAAGAGGCCATCATGAACGATGCACATTGTATCTGGTATAGGCGAGAGAAAGATGTACCATGACTTGAAGTCTCACTACTGGTGGGCAGGTATAAAGAGCGACATCTCTGGTTTTGTTGCTAGATGTCTGAATTTCCAACAGGTCAAGGCTGAGAGAGTGAGACCTGGTGGTTTGCTACAGAGTTTGGAGGTGCCCCAATGGAATTGGGAGCACATTGCCATGGATTTTGTGACTCATCTACCTCGATAGAGCAGGGGATGCGATGCTATTTGGGTGGTAATTGATAGACTTTTGAAGTCTGCCCATTTCATTCCCTATGATGTGAGATGTTCCATGAAGAAAATGGCAAAACTGTATATCGACCATGTGGTTAGATTGCATGGAGTTCCTGTTTCGATAGTGTCCGATAGAGATCCAAGATTTACTTTCCGATTTTGGAAGAGCTTGCAAGCAGCGATGGGTTCGAGATTGGCTATGAGTACAGCCTATCACCCACAGACAGATGGCCAGTCTGAGCGGACTATTCAGACTTTGGAGGATATGCTGCGTGCAGTAGTGATGGATTTTAGTGGTGGCTGGCAAGATTCTTTGTCGTTGGTTGAGTTTTCATATAACAACAGCTACCAGGTGACTATCGGAATGGCTCCGTTTGAGGCGTTGTATGGTCGAAAATGCAGATCTCCAATCTGTTGGGAAGAAGTTGGTGAGAGACAGCTTTCTACCCTTGAGTTTGTGCAGCACATGAAGGATCAGATTGATTTGATTCGGAGTAGAATGAAAGCTGCTCAAGACCGTTTCTCCAGCTATGCTAACCGAAGACATCGACCGTTGGAATTTGAGGTTGGCGATAGGGTATTTCTGAAAGTTTCTCCTTTCAAAAGCGTGATGCGCTTCAGATTTAAAGGAAAATTAGCTCCTCGATTCATTGGTCCCTTCGAGATTCTTGAGAGGATTGGACAGTTGGCTTATCGATTGAGGCTGCCTGCTGAATTAGCAGCGATGCATGATGTTTTTCATGTGTCAATGTTGAGGAAATATGACCCGATCCATCCCATGTGTTGAGAACCGATGAAGTTGAGCTGGATTCTGCCTTGAGTTATGTTGAATATCCAGTGCATATTTTGGATAGAAAGGAGAAGCAGCTGAGGAACAAAGTAGTTCCGTTGGTGATGGTCCAATGGAGCAAGCATGGCAGAGAAGAAGCGACTTGGGAACCGGAAGAGAAGATGCAGCGGGATTGGCCGCATCTGTTTGAGTAGATAGATGTATTAGTTTTCGGTTTCTGGTTGTTTTTTCCATAGTTCTTGTTTATGAATTGTCCAGTTATCTTGAACTCCTGGCCTTGAATCAGATGAATTCCGGTTTTGTATTCTGTTTTTCAGTTGAATTGATTAAATTCTTCCCTGAGTTGCCTTTTGATTTCGAGGACGAAATCTTTAAGGTGGGCATAATGTGAGGATTGAGAAATTCGAATAGTGATTAATCAGATTTTGTAGGATTAGTCGCAGGATTTAGAGTGGTCGAATTTCTCTAAGTATTGAATCAGCCGCAGCGAAGTTCTTAGAGTCAACGCGGGTCAACGGTACTGTAGCTTGCAGCTGGTAAAATTTGATTTAGATAGTTACTGTAGCGTGTGAGATGTACGTCGTCGTTTCGATTGAAGAAGTTGCTGCTGGCAGACGTTGCATTTAGTGCGAGAGTTAGCGAGAGAGCGACACGTGTTGGTCAGCATTTTGAGTGTTGACTACTGGACCAGCAGGTGCGTGAGTAATGGAGCGACCAGCTGATGGTTTGAAGAACCAGCCGTGAGAGAATTGTTGTGAAGAATGCGTTGCGACTGGGTGACCAGCTGTTGGTTTGAGGAACCAGTCGTGGGAACAACGCGACGTCGTTTTGTTAAGTTGAAACGCTGCGTTTTGGTTGCGTCTGGATTGTTTAGCGTAACCAACTGCTGGTTTTTTGAAGGGAATTTGATACCAGCTGGTGGAGCGCTACAATGTCGTTTGGTTAGTTGACGCGTCGTCGTTTTGGCTTGTTTTGCGTAACCAGTCGACTGATGGGTTTTTGTAGAGATCTGTTACCAGATTTTGGTTGCTTCACAAGAGATATATGTTGTCAGCTGATGAAGCTCTGCGACGTCGTTTGAGTTAGTTGGAACGGTGTCGTTTTGACGTTTCTTTTGAGAATGCAACGAATGATTTTTGCGACTAGTTTTATTAGCAGATTTCTACTATTCGCGATGACTGATTATTCTTGTGATCAGCAGACGTTGGATTTGAGAGATATAAATATAGAAGTGTTGATCGACACTTAGAAATATTTTGAACTCGATATTTCTTATCTTCTTATCCAAACCCTCGTTGAGCTACTGTTCACCCGAACATATCTTCCTTAGATTTCCGCCGTTCTCCGCCGATGATTTGAGTGAGTTTGGTGGCGCTGGATTCGTTGTGAGTTGCTCTTTCGATTGCTACCCATTTGAAGCCCTGAATTAGCGTTGGAGTGGAAGCGAGTATCTACTGGTGTTCGAAGCTTTTTGGAGAAGTCTGTTTCGTTGCTCTCCTGCTGGTTTAAGCTTTGGGGTGAGCATTTTTCGTTGAATTGAGCTTTGTCTAGTAGCTATTACCTGCGTAGAATTGTTTAGAACTTGAGTATGGTTCTGGCCGTAGGTATTAGAGTGTTCAGACTTTGATTTATGCTTGAGCTAAGATGATTGTGAGGCTTTGAAACAGATTCCAGATTCCAGGAAGTCCTGTCGTGCATTTGAGGAATCTGTGAGGTAGAATTTGAGGATTGGAGGTACGAATTGAGCAGATATAACAGCTTTGAGCGTGAACATGGCTGTGATCGATGTTATGGATCTGCTGATGTGAATTCTGTGCTTATACGTGTTACAGTTTGTGAAATTGATTGAGTCCTATATTCTGTTTCACGTAATGGATTGTATGCATTGTTCATTGATTATTGAATTGGCATTCATTCATACATATTGAGCCTGACAGATGGATTGATGACCTGATTGAGAGCCACGTTGTGACTGGCCGACTGACTTGTTGTGCCTGAAAAGTCCAACGCTATCATCGGAGTGGTGACCGACTGACTTGTCGTGTCTGAAGACCACCGAGCTGTGATGGGCTGACGGGCCCTGAAGATCATGGACCGATGATTTCCACCAGCTGACTCGCTGTGCGTGGTATAGAGGCTCGACTGATTGATTTGCCAGTTGACTTGCTGGTCTAGCTATCCGATCTTTGATAGCCCTCATGCATTCATAGCATTGATTTATAACATGTTGCATGTTTAGCTGTTTAGATAGCTCTTCGTACTGAGGCTTGACCTCGTATTTGTTTTCCTGCTTTTGTGTTGTTTGGGTCTGCGTTACCCATTTGCAGGATCTTCAGGTAACCAAGCTGGACAGAGTGGAGGTTCAGTTGGTCGATCCCCATTTCCATGAGTCCCAGTTATTATATTTATGTATTGAACCGGGGGATGCCCCGTGTTACTATGTATTGGGGATCTGTATCTGATTTAAGATTTATTGTTACCTGGTTTGTATGAGTCTGAGTCAAATCATATTTTGATTATGAATTATTTTGAATGTATGATTTTAAGTTCAGGCCTAAATTATTTCGAAAATTTTTAAGCCCGATTTTTACTCTTCCGTGATTATGTGCTTAATTGTGATATTATCTTGAGTAATTAGCACGGGGCCTGACATAAGGAATTCGTCCAGAATGGTCTAAGCTGGATTCAACTCAGAGACATAACATAAGCTTAATGATAGGAAATCAGATCTCTCTGGAAGAACAGTCTCTCGAGAAAAACAGACTTCTCGGGAAAACATCGAACAAGACTGTCAATAGACTCTATAGGAAAACACGAACAAAACTGTCAACAGATATATCTGGGAAAACACGAACAAAACTATCAACAGATATCTCT
Organism: Dorcoceras hygrometricum; assembly: GCA_001598015.1. Lineage (NCBI taxonomy): Eukaryota > Viridiplantae > Streptophyta > Magnoliopsida > Lamiales > Gesneriaceae > Dorcoceras > Dorcoceras hygrometricum. The sequence goes on from KV017240.1 coordinate 20,737, forward strand.
GGGAAAATACGAACAAAACTATCAACAGATATCTCTCAGGGAAACACGAACAAAACTGTCAACAGATATCTCTCGGGGAAACACGAACAAAACTGTCAACAGATATCTCTGGGAAAACACGAACAAAACTGTCAACAGATATCTATGGGAAAGCACGAACAAAACTGTCAACAGATATCTCTGGAAAAACACGAACAAAACTATCGACAGATATCTCTCAGGGAAACACGAACAAAACTGTCAACATATCTCTCGGGGAAACACGAACAAAACTGTCAACAGATATCTCTCAGGAAAATCAAACAGAAAGTTACTGTTAACAGATCTGTCGGGATGAATCACGAAACTCTGCTTTGACTCGGACAGATTCTAAACAAACTAGCTTCGCTTATCAAATCAGGACTTGCTCTCGATCGAACCAGCGTCGCTTATCCGTTTAAGTTCAATATCCAGGTCTTCACAGTACTTTAGGAAAACAAGAACTTCTCTTGGCTTTCTTCCCCGAACTCTGTACATCCCAGTAGTTTTGAAAGAAACAACAACAGCTCTGTAAACTCAAATATCTCTAAAAACTGAACTTTCTGCCATTTTAAAAGAACAGAGCACTATCTGCGAACCCATAATTTTACAAAAACCTTTTTGAAAAGAAACAAGCTCAGTTAAACGGAAACCATAACTACACAGGCAAGCAAAGTTACGTTTTCTGGGTACTCAATGCTGATGGTTTTTACCCATTTAAAAGAGCTCAATTATTGAAGTATGGGCGAAAGAACGTACACAGTAAAGAAATGATGGTGTTTGAAATCATTTGGTTTGAAAAGTTGTCGCCCATTTCTTTTTATTTTAAGAGAGATATTTTAATTTTAAACATTTTCTTTAAAAAGAAAAATTTAAATTAACACTTTGAATTAACTATTTAAAGCCCCCTTTTTTTTAAAAAAAAAACTCGAATCGTGCTCGGGTTAATCCCTTCCGGAATACTCCGTGAACCGCGTTCTAAACCGAAACTCAAAATCAGCACAGATGCAAATTGAAGTGCTGAAGATGCTGAACAATAGCAATCTAACCCCTTTGGGAAAGAAAATGAATAATATGTGGACTTACGGATTTTTGGGGCGTTACAGATATCCACACGTCCGTAATATCAGTCATATCTTTGTCACAAATCAATGAAATCCTCATAACCCTTTTCCTCAAAAATAGCTTTTCATCAAAATAGTTTTCCTATATTAATCTCAATAGGATAAATTTTTAAAAGTACGCATGAAATTTCGGCAACTCAATAAAATCTCCCCAAATAATAATAAAAACAAATTCTTGATTCCACTTGCAACACCCAAGTTTAACCTCCCCAAATAATAATAAAATAAACACATTCTTGATCAAACGTGCAACACCCAAGTTTAACCTCCCCAAATAATAATAAAAAAACTAATTTCTTGAAAAGAAAGGATCATTTTCCCTTGCTTCATGTAAACTTGGGTAAGAGAAGGGAAAAGAAAGAAAAAAAGCCGAAGGTGAAGCACGTACACCTACTGTCATCCATATTCAGAATTGTTCATGAAACGAGGGACACACACACATCTATACTCACTAGATTTTTTTTGAAATTCTTATACACCAGACCACGACTTACACACACAGTCAAAGCAGATAAAAAAGAATAACAGTAGCCACTGACCAAAGGCAAACCACGCTCGTCCAGAATTTTACACGCAGAAGGGGGAAACAAATGCATCTACACTCAGGATTTTAAGTGCCGAGGAGGGGGAAATGCACACACTCAACGCCATAATTCCCGTCGCCTTGAGACGGCCTCATAATAGCCATCACCAATGCACACAGAATTCAGAAACTAGTAAATTCAAATCCCTCGGCTACACGAAGAGAACTCACACAGGAAACCGTCAAAGAAAGTGAGGCATGCAGAAGATATCCTCTTCAATTATGCAACATATGTACACACATATATGTAGTCATTTCAGAAATCAAAACCGTATGGCTTGTGCAATGAGAACATAATACGGCTACATCAAAACACATGAATTTCTGCAACCCACAATCAGCAAGATGTACTATTAATCTCATCAATGCGTCAAGAATAGAATATTACTTGCCTCAAACAAAGACGATCGAGGGAGATTTCCGGTGAGGACAACACTACGAGCGAAAATCAATTTTTTTACAAACCAATCTAGGCTGTCCGCTGCTCCTTTTCTTTGTGTTTGGGTTAATGTGTAGGGTTTTGGCGGAATAATCCTCTATTTAAAAATTATGCTTTAAAAGTATCCATAAATCGGTTTAAAAATGTTAAAACAACTTTTAAATAAAATTATAGCTTTTAAAAGTGCTAATTAACATTTTAAAAGTGTTAAAGATTTAACAAAATTGGGAAAGTGCTCTGGAAAAAGAAATAAAATAACTGGATGTAAATCCGCCATAAAATTTTATAAAATATCATTAAAATATTTTTCCCTCTCAAAAATTCTAAATAAATAGATTTTCATAGTATCCGTTACCGTGCTCGAGCGTCTTCATCCGAAAATCTTCCTTTGAACCAAATTCCTGAATTCTAATTAAAGAAATGTTAATGTCAAAAAATATAATAAAAATTAATAAGACGACATTAGAAATCAATTTTATCTAACAATTAATTTGTCGGTCTATGTGGCTACCTCGGATTTCTGGACGTCACAATCCTACTCCCCTTAAATAAAATTTCGTCCTCGAAATTTGACTTACCGAATAACTCCGGGTACCGGTTGCGCATGTCCCCCTCGGTCTCCCACGTTGCCTCTTGCTCAGTGTGGTTTGTCCACTGGACCTTAATCATCGGAATGACCCTATTTCTCTATCTCCTCTCCTGCCTCTGAAGAATCCCCACTGGTCTCTCCTCGTAAGTCAAGTCCGGTGCTAACTGTAGCGGCTCATAACTCAGCACATGTGGAGGGTTTGACATGTACTTTCGGAGTGTAGACATGTGGAACACATTATGTACTGCTGATAGGTGCGGTGGTAGTGCTACTCGGTATGCTAATGTGCCTACCCTCTCCATAATCTCAAACGGTCCAATGTATCTCGACTCAACTTCCCCTTCCTGCCGAACCTCATCACCCCTTTCATCGGAGCCACCTTGAGAAACACATGGTCTCCTACCTCAAATTCCAACTCACGGTGATGACTGTAAGCGTAGATTTTGTCTACTCTCCATCGTACACATCCTATCCCGAACTCTATTAATAACCTCGGCTGTCTGTCTAACGTTATCGGGACCCAAATCAGCCCTCTCGCCTACGTCATCCCAATGGACTGGTGATATGCACTTGCGTCCGTACAGTGCCTCATAGGGAGCCATCTCTATGGAAGCCTGGTAACTATTAGTATATGTGAACTCAAACAGTGGAAGTTTCGAATCCCAGCTCCCATCAAAATCTATCACGCAGGCACGTAACAAATCCTCAAGAGTCTGAATAACTCTCTCTGACGGACCGTCTGTCTGAGGGCGAAAAGCTGTGCTAAAGGCTAGATTGGTACCTAAAGCTCGAAGCAGACTCCTCCAAAACGCCGACGTGAACCGTGGATCCCTGTCTGACACAATGGAAATCGGAATACCATGAACCCTAACGAGCTCCCTGATGTACAATTCAAAATGCTTGTTCATACTGTAAGTCGTCTTCACTGGAAGAAAGTGAGCTGACTTAGTGAGGCTGTTAAGATAAAATTATCAGTTTTGATGATAACACAAACAAGATAAAGAACTGAATATAAGGCTATGATATTTGGATAAGAAGTTGTCAGGCCACGTGCGCTAATACAACAATTATGCGGAAGCATCATAAAAATACGGGCTAAAAATTTTCGAATAAGGGCCTGATCCAATATCATTTCAAAATACATCATACTTAAAATATATTTTAATTCAAAACTCAAACAACAACACAATGGGTAATCAAAACAAGTCTCAAACTACAGATCCCCCATATACATAAAGGCATAGGACATCCCCTGGCTTAATATAAATATAAATATACTGGGACTCAACCAAACGGGGATCTACTAGCTGAAACTCCACTCTGCCCAGCCAGATTACCTGTAGCTCCTACAATGGGCAACACAGTCCCAAAAACACAAATCAGGAAAAAGAAATACGAGGTTAAATTTGACACCCGAACCCAACGGGGCCACGAGAATTGGGGTAAATAAAAATTTTCGAAATAAAAGAAGGCTAAAAGGTAATTTGTTATAAGCTGTATTTCTTATAACTTAAAAGAAACAAAACACAAGACAATCTCAAAGACCAGCAGGTACCTAATTTGCGCGCCAACTACTAAAGACATTTGCGGAAGACTTTTCATTGATAATTGCAATTGCGATTTACAACAACTGCAATATATGTATCATCATACATAGGGTCGTTTAGCAGGTCACCTGTCTGGCACTTGTGCCTGGCTCCAACCGGTGTTTCAAGAACCCGGCGCTTCTCGGTTGATTGCAGTAGATTCGTCAATCCGGTCCACGACCAGACTCGAGACTCCTTCGTCAGACTGCACTAGAAGTCCTGACGAGATCGGCACGATCGGATTCTCCACGAAAAACTAGGCCGGAACGAATTCCGGCGAAGTTGCGGCGACGGCGGCGGCGCACGGCGGCGGCGGCGGCGGCGGCGTGGGAGGAGAAGAGGGAGGCGGCGCCTTTTTGGTGATTAGGGTTTTGTGTAATGTTGTAGTCTTAGGTTTTTGTCTCTTAATCTCACTTAAGTAGACTAAGTGTTGGACTTGGCCCGGCCCAACGGGCCCGGGTCCAACGAGGAACATTCAGTTCATCTCCAACACTGAGACTTCACCGTAACTCCGATCGCCGATCAGATCGGACGGATCGACTCAGTTTCCAAAACTGAATATTATGATGTGAAAAACAATTTTTCAGATCATCTAACCCTAAATGGCAAAATGACCGTTTTGCCCCTCAACAGAGTCAAACCCGGTTTGACCCCTGTTGACTTTTAGGAAGTCATACTTCCCGAAATCCTCTTCTCGCGCTCAACACATTGAGCTGAGTATCCGCGTGGGAGTTTCGAATCCAGTACTTGTGTGACCCTCAATGGTTCAGGGATACAGCTAGCCGTGGGCCCACAACCATTGTGGCTCCGGAATCACAATTCCGGACCTACCCAACGGATCATGGTAAAGCGTCTAGCAACATCGCCCCATGATCCCCTAGGTATCACTGATAGTGCCTGCAAGAACCAGTCGGTCGTGGTTAGCGTACTGTACGGTCCTTTCAATCCATATACTCCCCGGATCAGACTCAACGACCATTGGAAAACTCGAGAGTCGCTAGAGATCCGATAGCTATGCATACATC